>JAODAL010014159.1:0-88447 GCA_025379985.1 Phyllomedusa bahiana
AAGGGGCCGTGTGTTTTTCGCAAACCCAAGGGTTTTCTTGATTGGTTGACTAGGTCATCCACTTCCCCAGTGACTTTAAAAAACCCAGCCAAGGCGGGGGGAAAAGAGACATCCCCTTATTTGGGCAGGGCCCCGGGACGGGTCAGGGCCCTCACCTGCCCTAACCCCCCTCTGTCCCATCGGTTCCCCTCGCCAAGTTTACTTGTGGTCTGGGTCAGCGCCATATATAGCGGGATGAACAATTTGAGGGGGGCGTGGTATTGGCAGTGAAGAAAGGGGCCAATATCCCTGCTTCTTGCGTAGGCGGAAAAAGTATAGTGTTGAGAGTGGCATGGGGGGGTCATGTTGTGGGGGGTCAGTCTTGCATCCCAAAGCGGTGATGAGGCAGGGGGTGACGATGAAAACAATAGATGATGTTTTGCGCCGCACTTGGAAGCCGGTGAGGAAAGGCTTCTATCGTCGGGAAGGGGTGTAGCTTGGTGTAGGCAGCGGCGCAGACGGAAAGGGGGTTGGGGCCCGTGAGTCAACGGGTTTTGCAGAGTGGGGGTTGGGACCCAAGCGGCACGGGGAAAAAAACCCCTCCTTCGCGGGCCAAGAAAGTGCAGCAAGGGGCTCAGCGAGGCCGGGGCATGTCATCAGTGCGGGCGTTGGCGGTTAAAATCGATATCGGCGGGTGGCGCTCTTTCCTAAGACAAGGAGGGCCGAATTGGGTATTGAAAAATCTGTAAGCAAAAAGTGAAGCGGGGCCGGGAGCTAACGTTGGCATAGTGTTGAGCAATTAGTTGGTATCGACACGATCGTAGCGATGTGGCACCATCGATAAGGTTTTGTAGTCAATGTCGTCATCTCATGACCATTAAAGTCTAGGGGAAAAGAGAAACAAACCTTCATTTTAACCCCCAAAACGGGGGTGGAAAAGCTGGAATTAACAGCCAAACAGTAAAATGGTCCCTGTAATTTAGGCCAAAATTAGGTTAAAAAAAACCACAAAAAAAAAGTCCCCACCATTCACTATCCTGTTTGAACCACAGCATGACCCTTAAACCTGCATCACCAAAATTAAAAAAAATCCCAGAAGGGTTTGAAAATGAACCATCATTTTATTTAAAAGGGGAATTAAAATTCCCCGTCCTGGAAAACGCAGCATGAGCCAAAAACGCATGACCCCACGTTTAAAAAGTGCGGGAAAAGGAGTTTTTCAACCCATTTTAGTTAAAATGGACTTTGACTAAAACCTGTCCGGGGCAAGCATGACCCCAAAAACCCGCATGACCCCCACTTTTAAAAAAGTATCGGAAAAATGAGTCTTTAAACCCCATTTTTGTTTCACTGGACATTACTATCCCTTTCCTGGGCCACAGCATGAGCCCAAACCTCAGACCCCCCTTTTAAAAAGTCCCGGAAAAAAGGATCTTTCAACCCCATTTTAGTTTTCAGGCTTTTGAATTTACTGTCCTGGGCCACAGATGAGCCCAAACCGCTAACCCCCACTTTTAAAAGTGCCGGAAAAAGGAGTCTTTAACCAAATTTTAGTTTAATGGACATTAACATCCTGTTGGGCCCACAGCAGAGCCCAAACCTGCAGCCCCCCACTTTTAAAAAAGTGCGGAAAAAAGGAGTCTTTAAAACCTATTTTAGTTGAATGGACTTTGATATACTGCCCTGGTCCACAGCTGAACCAAAGCATGCCCCACTTTTTAAAAAGTGCGGAAAAAAGGAGTCTTTAAAACCCATTTTGTTTCATGGAATTGCTATACCTGCCCTGGTCCACAGCATGGACCAAAACCTGCGACCCCCACTTTAAAAAAAGTCCCAGAAAAGGATTTCTTTAACCCCCATTTTATTTCACTGGACATTATATACCTTCCTGGGCCACAGCATGACCCCCAAAACCTGCAAAACCCCCAGTTTTTAAAAAAGTGCCGGAAAAAGGAGTTTTAAAACCTTTTTTAGTTTCAGGGGGACATTGACTATACCTGTCCGGGCCCCACGCATGACCCCCAACCTGCATGACCCCACTTTAAAAAAAGTGCCGGAAAAAGGAGTCTTTAACACAATTTTGTTGAAAGGGGACATTGCTATCCTGTCTGGGCACGCATAAACCCGGGCGGGTTCAGTGGGTGGGGTTGGAGTCCGGGTGGGCCCGTCATTTTAAACAGCGGTTAAAAATCCCCTGATGACCAGCAACAAAAAACCGTCGTGTGAAGAAAGAGTGCGAAGGGAAGTGTGAAAAATCCAGCTTCCTCAGTACACGTCAATCCCGGGTAGGCTTGTCCTCCGTATGATGTGGACCAATTGAGCTTCACTTGGAAATATGGGGGTTTAACGCCCCTGTTACCCCCGGTCCCCTTTATCTTGGCATTCTTTTTTCATTTTACTCAACGTGTGGAGGAAATGGTCTCTGTACTTTTGTTTCTGTCCGTGCCCATACTCCATTTTCCTTGATCCCTAAATCTGGTAAAGTTTTTGTACCTTTGTACAATTAGGGGAATTTTTTATAGTATTTTGTACATGCAAGTTTTTTTATACTTTAATTTAGAAAACACATGTTTAAAATGGGATGGTTTTCCCACCAGTCTTTTTTTCTCTTTTTTAATTGTTTTAAAATGGGTTGTCTCAATAAATGGATTGAGGGGTATGAAAAAAAGTTCTTGAAAAAAAACAAGTCATTTTGCATATGTGTCTTTAAAGTGTCCTCCCTTTCCCTTTTTCTGACAGCCCATCCCCCTTACCCATCTTGACCATTGTGAAGAAAAATTTTTTTAGAAAAAAACATTTTTTAAAAATAGGACCTGTGTATAGCTGCTGTCACAGAAAAATGCCCCCCAAAAATTCAAAGCAGACCTTGAGCCACTTTGGAAAAAATTGTAAAGAAAAATGTTGTTAGAAAACAAATTTTTTAGAATAGGACCTGTGATAGCTGCATGTACAGAAAAAATGTTCCCAAAAATTCAAAACATCCCCAGACCCATTTTTGACAAATGTGAAGAACAAATGTCTTTAAAAAAAACATTTTTTAGAATATGACTGTAGTTTTGTGCATTTCAAAGCAGCTGACCAAAAAATTATAAAAATGACTTCTCAGCCATTTTAAAAAATTGTAAAAGGAGAAATGCCCTTAGAAGCCACATTTTTTCCCAAAGGCCCAATTATTGCTGGATTCACGCAAACTGACCCCAAAAAAATTATAAAATTGACTTTAGCCACTGTTAAAAATTGTGAAGGAAAAATTCCCACTTAGAAGCCAATTTCTGTTCCAAAGGACCTGTTATTGCTGTATTCACAGCAATGCCCCCCAAAAAAAATTATAATATGATTCTCAGCCCTTTTTAAAAATTGTAGAAACATGACCAAAAACCCCATTGACAATGTAAAAATTTTCTAAAATGAAGTGAGAAAATGGAATATGGTTTTGTCTGAAACCTTGGTGTCTTTTAGTCTCCTCACGAAAAACCAGAAAAAATGAAATTTTGGGGAATTGAGAATAAAATTGCGTAAGAAATGATCATTTTAAAAAAAAAGTTTTTCAAAGGGCCTTTTCTTTTTGGGAGAGGAATGTAAAGTAGCCCGGCAATAATCGGTGCCTCGGCAATTGGGGAAACTTCATCAGGACCATGCCTGTTTCATTTTGTGAAAGTAAAACGATCAAATTATTGTGGAAAGGGTGCTTTTGTCTGTAATGACTCCCCCGGTGGGGAAAGGTCGCTCAGTAGAGCGGTGCTGGGAGGACAAACCCTAGGGGTGGCGACCCCGCTCGGGCCATTGCCCATTTTGGATCCAAGTTATTGGGCCCGGACACTACAAAAACATGGGGTTTTAAAGCTGATCTTAAGTGGTCTCTGGTGTTGTATATGTGGCTTGTTTTGTGCGTTGGTGGGTGGAAAATAAAGATTGCCAAAAGGTCACCTTTTGGCTTCTGCCCTTGTGTGCTGCCGTGTCCCGCTATGACTATTGGAAATTTACTGCTGTCCGTCCTGGCGTTGTTCCACGTGCATTTGAGAACGGAAGCAGACGCAAAGATGTCCCCAGTGGATCAATCGCAAGGTCTCCCATTTCCTGCATTTTCTCTCTATTTGGGTGGGGGAAAGGGGAAAGTGCTGATTTTTTGTTTTTCCCGGGGTTTTCGGGAGGGTGGCCACCCAGTAACTGTTGTTCATTTTGTGGCCTTTTGCGGGATATGTTGGAGGAAGGGGGCATCCAAGCATCTGTGGAGATGGGCCCTTGAGTTCCCCCAAGCCTCTGGGTTGAGGGGGACTAGCAAAATATTTCCTCTCTGCCTCAAAATTAGCCCAAACCCCTTTCCCAAAGGGGGAGTCGGTAAATCGGTGTTAGGAAAACCTCCTCCTCCTCCCCCCTCCCCTCCGCTTCCCCTTGGCAAAGCTTCAACCAGCCCCATTGCCTCGATGAGCACCCCGGGGAGCTGGGGTGCCACCTTGCACTAGCTTGGCCCCTTTAAACCCCTGCCCCATGAAGGGCGATAAAATTGAGAAAAATGTCGGGGCCCTTTTGGGTTTGACGGAGAGAAAAGGCCCTTGTTGATCTGTGTCCCTTCCTCCCCCGCGCTGGGGGGACCTGATGTTTTTAGGTGTCCAAGGCGTTCCAAACTAAGATCACCACCAATGCTTGCTGAAAGGGCATGTCGCCCCTGACCATTTTGGTGGCTTCTTTAAAACGGGCAAGGATGGTGCAAGCTTTTCACCCGCCCCCCTCTCGGTCGCTCAATCCCCCAGGTCGCCCGCTGCTTGTTTAGGCCTGTGTTTCTTCGTATGCATAAAGGCTTGCCCCGCTCCCACAAAGCGGGAAAAGTGGAAGGTGGAATTCCGCGTGTTGCAAAAGTAAAAATGAGACGGTTCGGGGGGGCCGAGCTGAGCTGCAAGCGCCCGGGGGGACGGAGCGGGTTTTCAACGGGGGAAGTGCGAAAATCAGACCCGAGCCTTCTTAGCAGGCAGTCCCGACCCGGGGGAGCTCTTTAGAAATTTTTTGGCGACAAAGGGTTTATGCAGTGCCAGGCAAGGGATGTGCTCCAGCCTACCCATCTTTGGGCGGCCCGCAGATTTCGCCCGTTATCGCACCCACCCCTTTCCCGGCAAAAGGTTCTTGTACCCAGCCAGCGCTCGGGGTTGTTGCGGAGAGCCGTCCCCCAGCTCTGACCTTTTGTTGGACGGTTCCCGGCGTTAAATTTCAACCTTGGTGTCTTGGGCACGTGATGCCCCAGAGGACCCTTTGGGGGAAAGAGCCCCGCACCCTCCCTGCAGTTTTGAAGAGCGTTTTCGCGGCATGAGGCCCCGTCACCCCCGAGACTTTTACCAGTACCCAGTGAACTGTCAAGAGATATAGCGGCCTTTGGCCCTGCTTTCTAGTCCATGTGTCGGTTTGGGGGATGGGCTTTTTGGGGAAGATGCAGACAAGCGCTTGAAATTTTGTGGGGCACGGGGGGGCGGCAGGGGGGGGCGGCTTTTTGGCAAAGAAATGCCTGCTGGATTTGGTTTGGGGGCAGGAAGGGCCCTGACGTGGCGGAACCCATCTGTGTCCACCAGCGGGGAAAAGGAACTTTCCAAGGGGAAAAAGCCTGGCATGCGACTTCAGGCTTTTGGCTTTGGGATGGTTTGGGGTTAAAGTGTTTTTTTCTGCTCCCAAATCTGGAAAAACAGAAGGGTGATGCTAGCTGGCCGCTGTACGGCGTGGGAGGTTCAAATGGAGAAAGGGGAAGGGGTAGGATGGGTCTCTGGTGGTGTGGTTTTCCGGGCGCGGTGGAGGGTGAACGGAGGCTGATCCCCGTTTTTGAAAGGAGCATGGGCGCTGAGGAACGCTTGGTGGTGGCGGAGGAGGGAGGAGGGGGGGACAGAGGGTGGACAGTGGTTTGGGGGGCCCGGGTCGGTCTGGCCTTTTTTTGGCCAAGTGTTCCCCCCATTTTAAAATAAAGCATTCGGATGTGACTGACGTTGGTGGTGGTTAACCATTAAGGTTCTTTATCTATTACGCGTTTTCGGCAAGGCGGGGATATGGGGCATCTGGGTGAATCAGAGGCTTGCTTTAAAAAAGGGCCCCCGGGTTGGAGGTCCTGGCCTTTTTTCGGCGATAAGCCGAGGAGGGAAAAAACCAGGGGGGGATCCCAAGTCGTTCATATCACCACATCAAACAGGGGAAATTGGTGTCCGACTTTTGATCCGAAGTGCGGGTACAAGCAAGGGGGCCTGCAAGGCGTTGCCGACCCCGGGATTTTTTGCCGATTTACCCGGGTTCCCTTACCTCCCCTGATGCATCAGTAACCCGGGCGTCAGGCAGACTAAATCTCCCCTTGATCTTTTAACTGCCCTTTTGACCCCAAAAGATTTTGTATCAAAAAGGTCTTCAGACAAAAGGGTTACCCAGTGGTGGGTACACAAGTTGACATTTTGGGGTGCTTTTGTTGGACGGGAAACTGATGATGTGATGAAGCATTTGGTGGCCGTTTACTCGGGAGGGGGGGGATAAGACTGTAGATGAGGTTGTTAACCATGAAGGACGTTGGCGCGTTTTTTGTTTTCTTTGATTCAAGGCCTGACCCCAAACGATGACAGGCCGCGGTCGGCAATGACGATCCGCTGGATGCGTGTTGTCGCCCGCCTGGAAGGAGCACCCTTTTGTACCCCTTTCCTCCTGTGCTACCCCCCTTTGCTCGCTTACACCTGCATTTTGTCCCTGTTTGAAAATTTAAAAATTTGAGAAGGTATGGAATAGTTTTTTGGGAAAATACTTATTAAAAGGGGCACAGTATTCTCAAATCCCTCTAATCAAAAAAAAAATTGTGGATTCAAATTTAATGCAGGTGTTTCAAAAAATCTGGATGGGAAAAGTGCCAAAAAAAACGTATCGTTTGTTTGTATAAAAATGGGTTTTTTTGGGCCCCCTTGTTCCAAACCCGTGGTGACTTAGAATTTTTTTTAAGATTTAGTGGAAGCTGCGTCAATGAACAAAAACGGGTTGGCAAAAAATCAAAAAAACAGATCTGTTATGTTTTGTTATCCGGTCTTTTTTGCCCTTTTAATTCACCCGTGGTGACTATAGACTTGGTTTTAAAAATTTGTGGATGCTCGTCAATGAACAAAGCGGGTGGAAAATCAAAAAAAACAGTATTGTTATGTTTTGTATAATACACGGTATTTTTTGCACCCTTTTAATTCCCCTTGGTGATTAGAAATTTTGTTTTTAAAATTTATGGAGCTGCGTCAAAGAACAAAGTGGGTGCGCAAAAGTCAAAAAACAGTATTTTTATGTTTTTTGTAAATACCGGTATTTTTTGCACCTTTCAATTTTCCTGTGGTGTTGAATTGTGTTTTAAGATTTAGTGGTGCTGGTCAATATACAAAATGGGTGCACAAAAATCAAAAAAAAGTAAATTTTTTGTTTTTGTAAAAAACCGGTTTTTTCACCTTTCAATTCACCTGAGGTGATTGAATGTGTTTTAAGATTTACGTGGTGCTGCGCAATAAAACAAAGTGGGTGGCAAAAATCAAAAAACCGTTTTCTGTTATGTTTTGTATAATACCGGTATTTTTTGACCCTTTCAATTTCCCGTGGTGGGCTATGAATTTTTCTGTTTTTGATTTCGTAGGTGCCCTCAATTTCAAAGGGTGGGTGCCAAAAATCAAAAAAAAGCATTGTTATGTTTTGTAAAATCCCCGGTATGTTTTTGCACCTTTCGCCAAATTCACCTGTGGTGACTATTGAGAATTCGCTGTTTTATAAGATTACGTGGATGCTGCGTCAATGAACAAAGCTGGGTGTCGCAAAAGTCAAAAAACACGTATTGTTATGTTTTCGTATAATGCCGGTTTTTTTTGCACCTTTCAATTCAATGTGGTGGGCACTAGTATTTGCTGTTTTAGAATTAGTGGATGCTGGTCAATGGACACAGCTGGGTGCGCAAAAGTTCAAAAAAAACATGGTATCTGTTATGTTTTTGTATTAATTCCACGGTATTTTTTGCACCTTTCAATTCACCTGTGGTGGACTATAGAATTGATGTTTTAAGATGTACCTGGATGCTGCGTCAATGAACAAGCTGGGGTCGTGTGCAAAAAGTCAACAAAAAAACACGTTTTGGCAACAAACAACCTGTGCTGACTACAAGGATTTGTGGATTGTAATTTACTGGCAGGGTGGATATATCAAACACAGGTGGAATGGGTAAATTGGAAAATGAAACCTATCTGAAATTATACGATAATAAAGTGGAGTTTTGACCTAACAAGAGCCTGCAGTTTCTAGAAATGTTGTGTTTCCATTTTAAGTTCAGGCTGCAATATCAAGGAAATAATTTTCAATAGCAAACTGTTTAATAATAAAGATATTGCAGTGCAATGTATACTAAGTCTTGGTGAACTTTATCCAGTGTTCTTTATGATAGAGCTTGACTGTGTGCGCCGCGCCCCTCCCCCCCCGCTGACCGTGACTTTACAGCGGTAGATGCTGCTTTTAAAATTCTCTAGCTAACTAAATAAAATTTGCAATCTTAGAATCTAACTAAATTGAAGGACACAGCTAATGTAAGAGGTTTTCTTGTGCAGAAATAGACTAATTTCGCTGGAGCTGTTTGGCCACAGGAGGAAGCGCACGTTCCTATTCTCTGAGACGTGAGAGACACTAAGGTGAACAGGAACGTGTTCTATGTAATATGAGGTCATTTGGATTTTTCCAGCCAATCACAAACATACACATCCCAGTCATGATGTCGCACACACATCTCACCCTGCTCTATTCTGTAAGCTGATTTGCTGGCCGCCAAAATTACAGGAAGCGCCGAAAATGGCGCGATCTTAATAGATGATGCACAGATTTTAACTTAATTATCGCATGATCTGAAAATTTCGATCACCATAAAAAACCTTGCCGATTTCAACTTTGTCGATAAAAATCGCTCAACACTAGTGGTGAGTATACTTCTTTTTTTTATCATACTCCAGCAGACCAATGAGCTTTTTTAAGTCCCAGACAAACTCTTTAATCTTAACTTGGGGTTAGGAATATATAGATCCTCCCTGGGGTTAATTTACCTCTTCTTTTGGCTTCCAGGTCCAGATAGAACATAACTTCCAGCCCCATGTCACAATAGGCTAATTCCCTTTCTGGCTTCGGCTGGATCCATGTGAAATCACCCTTATGGTTTTCCATTATACGAGAATTGCAAAGTATTTAATGACTGACTGTGGCTGATGTATGTAGTTATTTCTTTTATTCTATCAGACTGTGTAATGGCTGGAGTAGTGGATCCTCTGGACCACTGCAAGTGATGGTATAAGCCATGTCAGGGAGCGGAGTCTAAGTCGGTCCCGGTATTCACCAGAGCCCATCGCAAGGCAGGATGGGCTTGCTGCGGCGGGAAACTACCAGGTCGCTTGCTTGTGGTGGCAGTTGGGGCGCAGCATGGTACAACATCGTGAGGCAGACTCGTAGTTGGGGACAGGCAGGAAGGCCAGGACAGGTGGCAAAGGCTGTACATGGAAGGACTAGAAACAACTTAGGAAGACTTTCTCTCTAGGCACTGGGACACTATAGATCCAGTGGGGAAGCGGTAGAGGTGTCCAGGATATATAGGGTCAGCACCCAGCAATTAGCCAATTATCGACTCGCTGGCCCTTTAAATCTCAGTGAGCCAGCTCGTGCATATCCTAGGGAGTGGAGATGTATGCACCGGCCGACAGGGAAGCGTGGAAGAGCAGGAGCATGGCTGGGTGAGTTACTGCCGGCAGTACAAGCGCACCCGCAGCCCAACATGGCACCATTTGTCCCCAGCAGCATACAGGGAAAGAGGCTACAGAGCAGCTTGTAACAGACTGTGCCCAACTCATTCCAGATCACCATCAATTCTTGAATCCCTATTCTTTAGACGCCTTCGAAGACTGACAGTAGACACATTTCTGATGAGTTATTTTCCTATTCTCACTTCAACAGTAAAACAGATTTGTTTATTTGACGATCATTGATAACCAACGTGGATTTGTATAATGCTCGTTCTCATGACTGGTTTATGAAGGTAATTAATCATGATGTGATAAGCAATTTTATTCTAGTAAATATATAAAAGCCATTGAGCTCCAGTGTAAAGGTAATCATTCTTTCTGTAACACAAGATTAGTCGATGGATTCCAGCTCCTAACACTTTATCATAGCAACAATGTATGGAGTTTGGAGCTGACTCCTAGAAATTTGTTATTGAAAATATTTCAAAAACGTCAAAGTGGGTATGTATCTTTTGGTTTTAATCATATGTTTTGGTGGGTTTTGATGGTCATAGAGGCAACCATACTGCCCCAATCATATCAACTCAATGGCTTATATGTTAAGGATGATGAAGGTTGCTTTAAAAATCAATTGTGTGGGCAATATTAAGTTATTACTGCTATTTGGTACTTTTGATTCACCATTTTGTCCTAATGCCATTTTCTGACTGTGTTTGACCCTCTTTGTTTGATATAGTTACATAGGGCCACATGTATGAAATGGTTTTGGTCTAAAACTCACTTTTTTACACATAGAAACCTATGGGGAAAAAAAGTGAGTTTTAGACCAAAACCATTTCATACATGTGGCCCATAGTTCGTACGGTTGAAAAAAGACATATGTCCATCAAGTTAACCCACGGGTGGGAAGAACATGTGGAGGAATGTTTTCCCCTTTGTTGATCCAGAGAAATATGGAAGCCATAACACATGTACCAATCTGCCCTAAATTGTATCCCAAAATGTGATCAGATTGGATCGACATTATAACAAAAATTTTATTGCAAGTAATTATTTAAGCCTTTCTTGCCTTTCTATTTTATTGTCACAGACAGTAAAATAATGTCATATAGAATTAAGTAACTGCATTACAATTGTAAACCCTTCCTGCCGCATGGTCATCATTTTTTGGCTCTTGATTTTTTTTTAACTCACTTTCCAAGAGACATAACTTTTTAAATTTTTTTTAATGTTGCCATTGACTTTACCATTTACTGTCCTGAAAAGCCCCCAGAAAATGCTAAATGGGGTGAAGCGTGAAAAAAATGTACTTATGTGTTGAGTGTATTTTTATGGCACTTACTCTTTGGTTTAATTCATGTGTTACTTGTCTTCTGCAGGTCGGTACAATTCCAGTGAGACCGGAAAGTTAGGATTTATGTTATGTTTTAGCACTTTAAAAAAAAATAAAAACATTGACCACCTCATTTCTTTGACCAATAACTTTTTATTTCCAGCTGTGATCCTGGCAAGGGTTCAATTTTTGGCAGACTGAAGTGTAGTTATTTTTTGTACCATTTTATAATTAGAGATGGGTGAATTTCTCAAAAATTCGGTTCGGTCACTTCGCCGAATTTCCCGACAAAAATAAATTCGGTCCGAATTACTTCGGGACGAATCACGTTAAAAAACAGCTATTTCCAGGCTGCAGAGAGCCTGCAGGGTGCTGTAGAACGTTGTGCCATGCTTAAATATGCAGAGAGAGCTTGGTTTGGTCTCCATACAATGTTGTGTTTTAGTATGACACGCAGATGACTGCTGCCGCTCTTAGAATCGCTTAACTAAAAAATTCCCTGGGCACATAAGAGGGCAAAACTGACCAAAAAACTGAAGGGGGAATGTAGCCTGATAAAGTCATGGCAGCGACAGCTGGAAAAAAACAAGCTGAGGGCTCTGGTGGCAACATAAGTGACAGAGTGTGGAGGTGATGGCGGCAGCCACAGCAGCATGAGGTCAGACAGTGGCACAATGACATTCTGGAGGTGGCAAAAACAGGAGTAGGCCACTGAGTGGCACAATGATACAGTGTGGAGGTTACGGCAGCAGCCACAGCAGCAGCATGAGGTCAGACAGTGGCACAATGACATTCTGGAGGTGGCAAAAACAGGAGTAGGCCACAGAGTGGCACAATGACAGAGAATGGAGGTGACGGCGGCAGCAGCATGAGGACAGTGGCACAATGACATTCTGGAGGTGACAAAAACTGGAGTAGGACACAGAGTGGCACAATGACAGAGAGTGGAGGTGACGGCGGCAGCAGCATTAGGTCAGACAGTGGCACAATGACATTCTGGAGGTGGCAAAAACAGGAGTAGGCCACAGAGTGGCACAATGACGTAGTGTGTAGGACACATCAGCAGCCACAGCAGTAGCATGAGATCAGAGTGGCACAATGACATTCTGGAGGTGGCAAAATCAGGAGAAGGCCAAAGAGTGGCACAATGACACAGTGTGGAGTTGACGGCATCAACAACAGCAGCAGCATGAGGTCAGACAGTGGCACAATGACATTCTAGAGGTGGCAAAAACAGGAGTAGGTCAGAGACTGGCACAATGACACAGTGTGTAGGTCACGGCAGCAGCCACAGCAGCAGCATGAGGTCAGACAGTGGCACAATGACAGAGTGTGTAGGTCACGGCAGCAGCCACAGCAGCAGCATGAGGTCAGACAGTGGCACAATGACATAGTGTGTAGGTCACGGCAGCAGCAGCATGAGGTCAGACAGTGGCACAATGACATTCTGGAGGTGGCAAAAACTGGAGTAGGCCACAGAGTGGCATAATGACAGAGAGTGGAGGTGATGGCGGCAGCAGCATGAGGTCAGACAGTGGCACAATGACATTCTGGAGGTGGCAAAAACAGGAGTAGGCCACAGAGTGGCACAATGACGCAGTGTATAGGTCACAGCAGCAGCCACAGCAGCAGTATGAGGTCAGAGTGGCACAATGACATTCTGGAGGTGGCAAAAACAGGAGAAGGCCCAAGAGTGGCACAATGACACAGTGTGGAGTTGACGGCATCAACAGCAGCAGCAGCATGAGGTCAGACAGTGGCACAATGACATTCTAGAGGTGGCAAAACCAGGAGTAGGCCACAGAGTGGCACAATGACACAGTGTGTAGGTCACGGCAGCAGCCACAGCAGCAGCATGAGGTCAGACAGTGGCACAATGTCAGAGTGTGTAGGTCACGGCAGCAGCCACAGCAGCAGCATGAGGTCAGACAGTGGCACAATGACATAGTGTGTAGGTCACGGCAGCAGCAGCAAGAGGTCAGACAGTGGCACAATTGACATTCTGGAGGGTGGCAGAAACTGGAGTAGGCCAAAGAGTGGCATAATGACAGAGAGTGGAGGTGATGGCGGCAGCAGCATGAGGTCAGACAGTGGCACAATGACAATCTGGAGGTGGCAAAAAACAGGAGTAGGACACAGAGTGGCACAATGACGCAGTGTTAGGTCACGGCAGCACCCAGCAGCATGAGGTCAGAGTGGCACAATGACATTCTGGAGGTGGCAAAAACAGTAGAAGGCCAAGAGTGGCACAATGACCAAGTGTGGAGTTGACGGCAACAACAGCAGCAGCAGCATGCGGTCAGAGAGTGGCACAATGACATTCTGGAGGTGGCAAAACAGGAGTAGGCCACAGAGTGGCACAATGACAAGTGTGTAGGTCACGGCAGTAGCACAGCGAAATGAGGTCAGAAAGTGGCACAAATGACAAGTGTGCGGTCAGGCAGCAACACAGCAGCAGTTGAGGTCAACAGTGGCACAAGGGACACAGTGTGTAGGTCACTGGCAGCAGCTGCATGAGGTTCGGAATGGCAAAATGAAAATTCTGGAGGGCAAAATAGTAGTAGCACGGAGTGGCACAATGACGAGAGTGGAGGTGACGGGGGGCAGCGCATGGGGTCAGACAGTGGCACAAGACATTTGGAGTGAAAAAATGGAGAAGACACAGAGTGGCACAATGACAGAGAGTGAGAGGTGACGCGCAGCAGCATGAGTCAGACAGTGGAAACAATGACATTTGGAGGTGGCAAAAAAAGTAGGGCCCACAGAGTGGCACAATGACGCAGTGTGTAAGGTCACAGCAGCAGCACAGCAGAAGCATGAGGTCAGGCATGGCACAATGACATTCTGGAGGTGGCAAAACAGTAGTAGGCCACTGCACAATGACGAGGTGTGGAGGTGGGGCCCGGCAGGGAAAACGCAGAGGTCAGAGAGTGGCAAATTACACGATGTGGAATGTCCCAATTGGGACCAGAAAAGCAACAGCAGCATGAGGTAAAAAGTGGCACAATGACAGAGTGTGGAGGTGGGTGGCAATACCGTCCCTGGTAAAGATGGTTGGTGGTAGATGGAGAAACTGGCAGCAGATGTGTGGCATCAGGCGGGTGGCGGCATCAGAATAGTGGCTGAGGCAGGTAGTTTGAACCCAGTCTCATTTCTCACAGTTTGGGTGAGGCGTCATGGCTGATGTAGTCTGACGCCTAAGGTATTGGTGTGTGGAAATCCTGGCCGATCCACACCTGATTCATCTTGACAAAGGTCAGTCGTTCCACATTTCCCGTGGACAAGTGGGTTCTCCTTGGGGTAACGATGGCCCCCGCCGCACTGAACACCCTCTCTGATGCCACACTACTGGCCGGGCAGGACAGCTTCTCCACTGCAAACTCGGCAAGTAGTGCAGCGGATCTTCTAACTGGGGTGGCAGAGTGCTGTCCAAGTAGGCCACCACCTGTTGCTTCAGGGTCTGCTCCAGGTCCTACTGCTGCTGCTGGCGACTGCCCTCTTCGCTAGGCGGGTGAAGGAAGCTGCTCATCAGTGACTCCAGACTTAGGTTGCTGCTGATAGAGCTGGTACTGCTCCTACCCCCCCACCTTCCCACAGCAGCTGCAGCAGTAGTAAGTGAGCGCTGAAGAACCCCCGGTCAGACCTGTCAGAGAAGGAACAATGCCGCACATGGGCAGAGGCCAACTGACTACGGAGGATATAACTATAGTATTTGAGTTTGTCCTCCCTCTCAATAGCTGGGAAAAAGGCTCCCTTTTTTGGACCGGTAGCGAGGGTCCAATAGGGTGGAGAGCCAGAAGTCATCCCTCTGCCGGATGATGACTATTTAGCTGTCACTAGCCAGGCAAATGAGCATGCTGTAGGCCATCTGCACACGTGACTCCGAGGGGCCCCCTGCCCCCATCTCCACTGTATACTGCCACGGTGCTTGCCTCGGTGCTTGGGTCATCTGCCTCGTCTTCCTCATCTCCATCTACCTCCTACAGCTGCTCCTGCTCCTCCTCTCTTGTCACCTGGGTAGAAAATCCACTCATTTCACCAGAAAATGCTTCTGCTCCAATGTCCTCCTCCTCCACCTCCATTTCAGTGCCCACCGGACTCATGTGGCTGCGAGATGTAGTCGCCACGTCTCCAGTCCCCTGCCCAGACAGATTTTTCAGCATCTGTTCCAGGACATGAAGCAGTGGGATGGGACTCTATGAATATTATAAACACCATTGTTTATTTCTAGGGCCAGTATTGGCAGGGTCAGGTCTGTGACGGGAACACCTTTATCGGGGCGAGACGCCTGTCTGTTCGATAGGATTGGTGGATTAGTTGATTTAGGCCTTTTATGTACTGTGGTCCCCTTTTTCATTAATTTGGATATTTTTGTATTTTTGTAATTGTTTTGTAGCGTTTTTAATAAAGAATTAAAAGTTATATTTTTATTGATACGTTATGACCTTTTTTCCTATTATGTAGTTAGTCTACTGCCTTTTTGGAAAAGAATTACGGTTTTGGAAACTCCATCTCGGTCGCAAAGCCATTAGTTCTCTGAACGGTGCAGAGTCCACCATTTGGAAAGGGAGGGACTGCAGTAAACCAACAACTTGGACAGGAGCATGGTCCCGCTTCTGCACCTTAGGATGGTTGGACGCATACTGTTGTCTCTTTGCAATCGCTTGCTGAACGACTGCTGGCGCCATGAGTAGCGAGGAGCAGGAGCATCTGGACGGGAGATGATGTCAAAAGAGAAACAGCTCCCCTTCTGCAGAGGTGGTGGAGCCTTGGGCTGGCTGCAATGGCATGCGTGCCACTGGGCGCTGCTGCTGCTGTTGCTACGGCGGCAGGATGGACCAAACAAACTGAGCCACGTTTCTTTCCCCGGCCACCGGAAAGGTGACGCTGCATGTGTTGATGCAGGGCCGTGGTGCCAACGTTAGCTCCCTGGCCCTGCTTCATTTTCTGCCTACAGATTCTACATATACCCATATTGTGCTCGCTCCGGTGTCCTAGCAAAGAACTTCCACACCGCCGAATAGCTGATTTTACCGCCAACGCTCGCACTGAGTGACTACTGCCGCCGCTGCCTCGCTGAGCCCCTGTGCCGCTACTTTCTTGGACCTGCGAAGCGGGTTTTTTTACCCCGTGACCGCTTGGCTCCCGACCTCACACTGCTGCTATCCTGCTGACTCACGGCCACATAACCCACATGCTGGCTGCGCCGCTGCCTGACCCGCAAGCTGACACTCTCACCGGTCTTGGTATGCAGAGGCTGACTCCTCACAACTAGAGATGGGCGAATCGATTCTAACGAAGGGGGAATTCGTTTAGAATTTTTAGGGGAAAAATTCGGTTCGGAACGAAGTCGAACTTTGGGGTACTTGGGTGAACGAAGTGTGCTTTTATTGTAAAATGGCTGCGAGACATGGGTTACTGGGGCAAGCATCTGGGAGGAAAAAAAGGGCATAGCCTGATGACATGTGCAGAGTGAAGCCAATAGAGACCGGGGGATTCTGTGACGTCACCCCCTATTTAAGACGAAGGGCCCCCCGCGGGGAGCTCAACTTCTCACTGTACGACAGGGAAGGTGCTGCTGGGGGATAGCGCTTTCTGAAGAACTGTTTTTCCAGCATTTTTGTGGGGTGTCTCGCTTGTCTCAGGGGATTTTTCTCTAAATTTTTATTTCTGATTTTTTGGGGTATTGGATCTGAAATCCAGTGTGCGCCCACTGCGGCTTATAATTAATTCCAAGGGGGATTAGCCGTTCCTGTTGTATTCATTTAAAAAAAACCGCGTTTTTCAATACAAATCACTTCTTTTTTGGCTGCTAAATTCTATTGCGCAATTTCATCCGGGGGTTAATTAAGGTTTTTTTGCTGCTGTGCTGAAAAAAAAATAAACCGCTTTTTCAACGCCAAAATATATATTTTTTTTTTGGGTTTAGCCTAATTCAAAGCAAAGGTTAATTAAAATTTTTATTCTTGTTGTGTGCGAGAAAATCGCCATTGTAACACGCTACAAAGTCTGTTTGTGGTGGTTTCAATTCTATTGCGCAATTTACACCCGGGGGTTTAAATTAAGCGTTGTTTTGCTCTGTGCTGAAAAAAATTTAAACTTTCTTTTTCAACGCCAATTTATAATATTTTTTTTGGTCCCTTTACAAGAAAAGGTTTAATTACATTTTTCTCTTGTTTTTGGGTAAAAATACACCATTGTAACATAAAAACTACTAGTTTGTGGTGGCCAATTCTATTGCCAATTTTTAACCCCAGGGGTTAATTAAGGTTTTTTTGCGGGTGTGACAAAAAAAAAACTTTCTTTTTAAACGCCAAATTATTTTTTTTTTTTTGGTAGCCAAATTTTAAAAGAAAAGGAAATTACAATTTTTCTCTTGTTGTGTGGCGTGGGAAAATTTGCCATTGTAACACGCACAAAGTATGTTGTGGTGGTAATTTCTATTGCGCAATTTCCCAGGGGTTAATTAAGCGTTGTTTTGGGTGTGCTGAAAAAAAATAAACCGTTTTTTTTCAACCCCCAAATATTATTTTTTTTTTTGCCAAATTTCAAAAGAAAGGGTTTAAATTAAAAATTTTTATCTCTTGTTGGTGGGTAGAAAACGCCATTTAATACGCTAAAAAGCTACTAGTTTGTGGTGGCTAAATTTCATTGCGAAATTTACATCCGGGGGTTTAAATTTAAAGCGTTTTTTTTTGCGGGTGTGCGACAAAAAAAACCCGTCTTTTTAAACCCCAAAAAATAATTTTTTTTTGGTAGCCTAGTTCACAAGCAAAGGGTTTAATTTAACAATTTTATCTTTGTTGTGGGGTGAAAATACGCTTTGTAACACGCTACAAAGCTACTAGTTTGTGGTGGCTCAATTTTCTTTGCGCAATTTCCCCAGGGGTTATTAAAGCTTTGTTTTGCTGGTGTGCTGCAAAAATAAACGTTTTTTTCAACGCCAAAAAAATTTATTTTTTTTTTTGGTACCCTAATTCACAAGAAAAGGTTTAAATTACAATTTTTTCTCTTGTTGTGTGGCGTAGAAAAAAGCCATTGTAATACGCTACAAAGTATAGTTTGTGGTGGCTCAATTTTTTTGCCAATTTACACCCGGGGTTAAATTTAAGCGTTGTTTTGCGGTTTTGCTGAAAAAAAACCCGTCTTTTTAAAACGAAAAAATATATATATTTTTTTTGGTGCCTAATTACAACAAGGTTAATTAAAATTTTATCTCTTGTTGTGTTGCGTGAAAATACCCCTTTGTAATAGCTACAAAGCTATAGTTTGTGGGGGGCCAATTCTATTGCGCAATTTACACCAGGGTTATTAAGCGTTGTTTTGCTGGTGGTGACAAAAATAAACCTTTTTTCAAGCCAAATAAAATTTTTTTTTTGGGTAGCCTAATTACAAGCAAGGTTAAAAATTACATTTTATCTCTTGTTGTGTTGCGTAAAAAATACCCCATTGTAATCGCTAAAAAGCTACTAGTTTGTGGTGGCTCAATTCTTTTGCGCAATTTACCCCAGGGGTTAAATTTAGCGTTGTTTTTTTGGTTGCGACAAAAAATAACCGCTTTTCAACCCCAAATATATATTTTTTTTGGTAGCCTAATTCAAAGAAAAGGGTTAATTACAATTTTATTTTGTTGTGTGGGTAGAAAAATACGCTTTGAAACCGTTACAAAAGCTATATTTTGTGGTCCCTCAATTTATGCGCAATTTAATCAGGGGTTTAATTAAGGGGGTTTTTTTTGCGGGTTTGACAAAAATAAAACCGTCTTTTTAAACGCCAAAATTATTATATTTTTTTTTTGGTGGGGCCTTAAATTCACAAGCAAAGGTTATTACAATTTTATTCTTGTTGGTTGCGTGAAAATACGCCATTGTAATTCGCTACAAAGCTATGTTTGGGGGGGGTCAATTCTATTGCGAATTTACATCCGGGGTTTAAATTTAAAGCGTTGTTTTTGGGTTGGGGACAAAAAAAAACCCGTCTTTTTTTCAACGCAAATATATTTTTTTTTTTTGGTTGCCTTTAATTTAACAAGCAAAAGGTTTAATTAAAATTTTATCTTTTTTTTTTGTGTGGCGTAGAAAATACCCCTTTTTTAATACGCTACAAAGCTATATTTTTTGTGGTGGGCTCAAATTTATTGCGAAAATTTAATCCGGGGTTAAAAAGCTTTTTGTTTTGCTGGTTGTGCCAAAAAATAACCGTCTTTTTAAAAACGCCAAATATATATTTTTTTTTTGGTACCCTAATTCACAAGCAAAGGGTTAATTAAAATTTTATCTTTGTTGTGGGGCGTAGAAAATACCCCTTGAAAACACGCTACAAAGCTACTAGTTTGTGGTGGCTCAATTTATTGCGCAATTTACCCCCCGGGGTTAATTAAGCGTTGTTTTGTGTGTCTGACAAAAATAAACCGTCTTTTTCAACCCCAAATATTTTTTTTTTTTTGGGGCCAAATTTCCAAGAAAAAGGGTTTTAATTACTTTTTTACCCTTTGTTGTGTTGCGTAGAAAAAAACCCATTGTAATCGCTAAAAAAGCTACTATTTTGGGGTGGTCTTTTCTATTCGCATTTACATCCAGGGTTAATTAAGCGTGTTTTGCGGGGTGTGTGACAAAAAAAACGTCTTTTTCAACGCCAAATATATATATTTTTTTTGGAGCCTAATTCAAAGAAAAGGGTTAATTACAATTTATCTCTTGTTGTGTGGCGTAAAAAATACGCCATTGTAAAGCTACAAGCTATGTTTGTGGTGGTCAATTCTATTGCGAAATTTACATCCGGGGGTTTAAATTTAAAGCGTTGTTTTGCTGCTGTGCTGACAAAAATAAACCGTCTTTTTAAAACGAAATTTTATACTTTTTTCTTGTAAAAAAAATTTCAAAAGCGAGGTTAATTTAAAGCCTGTTTGTGCTTTTACTTTTTGTAAAAACCACAGTGCTTGAAAACGACCATACGAAAATTTTTTCCTGGCCTTTGGGAGCGCAATTTATATAAAAGGGTTACCCAAGTTGTTACGGGGTTTCATTTGGAGTCAAAAACGGGTGTTTTTTATCATTAAGATAGTTATCAAACAGTGCTGACTTTTAGAACAAACGTATTCAAAAGAGAGGTGGCGGGCTCTAACGCGAGTGGCGTGGCAAAAATTTTCTGAAACGGGCCCGGGTCGCAGCAAGCAAGGGGACTCGAAAGGGGGGTCCTCGGTGAGGCCACAACTCCCGCTGTCATCTAGCGGCGTGTTTGTTAAAAAAACCCAAGGGTTCTTGATTGGTTGCTGGGGTACCCTCTTCCTCCAGATGACATCTGACAACCCAGCCAAGAGTCGGTGGGAAAACCTCAGACACAACACTTAGTTGCAGGGCCCGGGAGGGGTCGCGGCCCTCACCGTCCTCAGCCCCCTCTGTCCCATCCAGTTCCTCCCCAGGGATTACTATGTGGTTGGGCTCAGCGCCATATTGCGAGGATGAAAAATTTTGAGGAGGGCAGTCAGCAGCATTTTGGCAGCGAAGAAAGGGGCCAATATCCCAGCTTCTTGCAGTAGGGGGGAAAGTATAGATGTGGAGAGTGGCATGGGGGGGTCTTTGGTGAAGGTCAGCCTCGGCTTACAAGACGGTGATGAGGAGGGTAGGGGACGATGAAAACAAAAGTGATGATGTACCCGACCGCATTTGGGGGGTAAAGCAAGGGCTTCATATGTCAGGGAAGAGGGCGTCAGTTTGGCGTAGCAGCGGCGACCCCAGAAGTGGGTTTGTGGGGCCCGTGGTCAGCAGGGTAGCAGCAGTGTGAGGGGGGGAGCAAGCGGCCAGGGGTAGAAAACCGCTTCGCGGGCCCAAAGACAGTGCGGCCGGGGGCTCAGCGAGGCGCGGCGGAAAAGTAGTCATCAGTGGGGGGCTTTGGGCGGTAAAATCGCTATCGGGGTTTTGGCAGTTCTTTGAAAGACCCCGGAGGGCCCAAATATGGGTATTGTAGAATCTGTGGGCAGAAAGTGAGCGTGGCCGGGGAGTAAGTTGGCAAAGGGCCCTGCTTAAAAACCTGCAGGTCACATCGGGGGCCCTGGGAAAAACGTGGCTCAGATGTGGGGGCCCATCCTGCCGTGCAGCAGCAGCAGCGGCCCAGGGGCACGCATGCCATTTCAGCCAGTAAAGCCCCACCCCCTCTGAGAAGGCAGTGTTTTCTTTGAATCCTCTCCCGGTCCCGATGCTCTGCTCCTCGTCTCATGGCCCAGCAGTCGTTAGAGAGGCGATGTTAAAAAGAAAACAGTATGCGTCGAACCATCCTAAGGTAGCAGCTGACCGTGCTCCTGTCCCAAATTGTTGGGACTGCGTCCCTCCCTTTCCCAAAAGGTGGCCTGCCCTTTAGAGAATAAAGGCTTGTGCCGAGCCGAGATGGAGAGTTCAAGCCCTAATTTCTTTTCCCAAAAAAGGCAGTCCAGCATTATAAAATGTAGAACAGAAAGTGGGTCGTCCCTTTAGTTATCGGTTTGTTCAAGGTACACGGGAGGCGGGGTTGGAGCTTACTAAAGGTAGGGCCGTACATTCCCTTTTCGGCCCACTGGGGAATTTTCTTCCTGCCCAGGAAAACCCAAAAACTTGGACAGGGGACGCCCCTTTCTCTCCACGTTGTCAAAATGTGCTCCTGCGCCAATGTCCGCCTCCTCCTCCTCCACCACCACCCCATCTCAGCCTCCAAAAGTATGCTCCTCATACCCCCAAGGTAGGGCCAGCGGTGTCACGAGTTCTCACCCAGCTTGCCCCAGCGAACGAAATCACACAGGGGAGGAATGGGGTCGCGTTTTTGCAGCAAGAAAACGATGTGTGGCTTTTTTCCCCGCCCAATGAAAAACGGAACCATGGTGACGGACATGGGAGGAACTGGTGTCCGCGCTGCACCGGGGGGGAGGGGGTGGGCCATGCGCCCTGCATGGGACGTGTTTCAATTGTTGTAAAAAGGTTCCTGAAGACTTCCCCCCGTTTTAGAACATTTTGAAAATGGCCGGAAATGTGCATGCACTTTATCCATTGTACCCAAAACCAGGAAACCCTCCTCGATTGCGCGGGGAGAACGGCCCCCCCAAAAAGCTTTGATATGCGATGTTTCCCCCCGTGGATTCAGCCTGCACATGTTGGACCGATGTTAAAACGAGAAGGCCATTAACGATTTTTTGATGATCCCGGAGACAGAGTATCCCTGTGTAATTTTATGTCAGCCAGTGGCAGCTCTGGTGGAAACCTGCCCTTTGTTTAGGCCCTTCGGGAGGGCCACGTTATTTTTAGTCGCCAGGAATACGGGATGAAAAACGTCATTTCAGCTTCATTCCCGGAAACAGATGCTGAAAAATTGTCTGGGGGGGGATGGAGATGTGGCGACTACATCTCGTGGCCCCCATGGTCCGGTGGGGACTGAAAAGGAGGAGGGGGAGGGGGGAGGACATGGAGAGAAGCATTGTAGGTGAAATGAGTGGATTTTCTACCCCGGGGGACAAGAGAGGGAGCAGGAGCGTGGGGAGGTGGTGGAGATGAGGAAGCGAGGCAGTGACTCCCAAGCACCCTGGGAATAAGTGGAAATGGGGGGGGCCCTCGGAGTCACTTTTTGCGAGGTCCCGCAGCATGCTTATTTGCCTGGCTGTGACAGCCGAATAGTCAGCATCCGGCAGAGGGATGACTTCTGGCTCCCACCCTATTGGACCTCGCTCCGGTCCAAAATGGGAGCCTTTTTCCCAGCTATGAGAGGGAAGACAAATCAAATATATAGGGAAATCCTCCGTAATCAGTTGGGCCCCTGCCTATGTGCGGCATCGTCCCTCCTCTGAAAGGGCTGCGGGGGGTTCCCCAGCGCTACGTATACTGCTGGGCTGCTGGGGGGGAAAGGGGGGGGGGGTAGGGCAAATACCCGCTCCCTTTAGCGTAACCTAAGTCTGGAGTCATAATGAGCAGCTTCCTTCACCGCTAGTGGAGGAGGGAGTCACCGCAAGCAGCAGCGCAGGACATGGAGCTTCCTGAAACCCAAAGGTTGTGGCCTCTTGGACAGCATCTGCCCCAGTTAGAAGATCCCCTGGATACGGGAGCCAAACTGGGTGTGGCCCCAACTTGCCGGTTTGCGTGGAGAAGCTGTCCTGCCCCGGCCCGTAGTGTGGATCAGAGCGGGTGTTCAGGGGGGGGGGGCCCTGTTACCCCAAGGGGAACCCGCTTGTCCCGGGAATTGTTTAAAGACTGCTTTGTCAAAATGAATCAGGCGTGGATCGGCCGGATTTCCACACACCAAGCTTAGGGTCAGTCTGGGGTTCAAACTACTGCCTCAGCCACTATTCTGACCGCCCCCCCGCCTGATGCCCACATTGCTGATAGTTTCTCCTTTTTGACCACCGTCTTTACCCGGGGTGGTATTGCCCCCCCTCAACACTCTGTATTGTGCCACTCTATGTGCTCATGCTGCTGCTGCGTTGCTGTTTTCCCTGAATCCAAATGTGTCTTGTGCCATCTGCGGCCTGGTCTGTTTGCCACCCCAGAAAGTCATTGTGCCCTTTGACCCCATGCTTTGCTCCTGTCAACACCCCCATTCTGTCATTGTGCCAAATGCCCGACTCATGCTGCTGGCGTGACCCCGCTCTTTAGTCATTGTGCCGCTCTGTGGCCTAAAATATTTTGCCCTGAGAATGCATTGTGCACTTTGACTCTGTGTGCTGTGATTGTGTGCCCTCCCACTGTGTCATTGTCCATGTCTGACCCCATCTGTGCCCTGGGGCTGCCGTGCCCCCCACACTGTGGCCTATCCTGTTTTTTCCCCCCTCCCGAATTTTCATTGTGCCACTGTTACCTCATGTGGTTGGCTGCTGCCGTGCCTCCCCCACTGGTCTTTTGCCACGTCTGACCTTTGCTGTGCTGTTGTCCTCCGTGCCCCCACATGTGTCATTGTACCCCCTTTTGGCCTATCCTTTTTTGCCAGTCCAATTTGTCATTGTGCCACTGCCCGACCCCATGTGTGCCCCGTGACCTCCACTGTGTCATTTGCCCCTCTGGGCCTGGTACGTTTTGGCCCCTTCCCGAAGTCATTGTGCCCCTGTTGACCTCATGCTGCTGTGGCTGCCGCCGTCACCTCCACACTTTACTAATGTTGCCACTGAGCTCTCAGTTTGTTTTTTTCCCCGCTTTTGCTGCCAGTTTATCAGGTACGTTCCTGCTTAGTTTTTGGCGTTTTGCCCCCCTAAGTGCCCAGGGGATTTTATAGTGAAAGGTTTAAAAAGCGGGGGGCAGTCATGTGGTGTATACTAAAAAACAAATTGTATGAAGACCAAACCAAGCTCCCTCTGCATATTTAAGCATGGACAAAGTTTACAGCACCCCGAGGCTCTGTGCAGCCCGGAAATAGCCGCTTTTTTTTGCGATTCGTGCCGAAATAAATTTGGAAGAAAGAATTTTGTGGAAAATTGGGAAATGACCCAATCGAAATTTTTTGGGAAAAACGCCCCTCTTACTAAAAACATGACCCCACATGCCCCTCTCAAATCTATATTTTCCGCCTACTGCAAGAAGTAGGGGATTTTGGGCCCCTTTCTTGGCTGCAAAGTAGTGCTGATGCCTTTCAAATTGTTCATCCTCGTTATAGTGGGGTGAGCCAGACCCCTAGTAGATCTTGCTGAGGGAATCGGCGGGGGCGAGGCGGGGTTTAGGACAGGGGAGGGCCGCGCCGTCCCCGGCATCCCCACCCCGGTTTTTTTTTGTTCCCCCCCGACTTTGGGTGGGGTTTTAGATGTCATTGGGGGGAAGTGGATGACCCAGTCAACCAATACGAACCCTTTGGGGTTTTAGTCGCAAAAAGCCGCTAGTGTAGCGGCAGTTGTGACCTCACCCAGGACCCTGCTGTGACGTCCCTTGTTTGTGTGACCTGGGGCTGCTCCAGGAATGTTTTTGCCTCGCCCCTCGCGGGGAAGAGCCTGCCCCCTCTTGTCTGACATATGTTTGTTCTAAAATGTACAGACACTGTTTGATGAAGTTTTCGTATTGATAAAATACACCTGTATTTGACTCCAAAGAACCGTAAGAAGCTTGGGTAACCCCTTTGGGTATAAATTGCGTCCACAAATGGGCGAAAAAATTGATTGTATGTGCTGTTAAAAACTTGGTATTTTACTGAATAAAAAGACAAACAGGCTTTAAATTTAAACCCTTTAGATATGATTATGTAAATTTTTTTCTGTGGCGGTGAAAAACAAGTTTTATTTTTCTGGTACAATGCAGAAAAAAAATTTTGTAAACCTTGGGTGTAAAAATTTCGCAAAAGGATTTAGCAACCCAAAAATACAGTTTGTAGCGTGTTACATTTGGGGTGTTTTTTCGCTCACAACAAGAGGAAAAACTTGTAATTCCTTGTTTTGAATTTTGTACAGGAAAATTATTTTTGGGGTGAAAAAGAGGTTTTTTTTTATCACCACAACGGAACAAGCTTAATTTAAGGATGTAAAATTTCGCAATGAAATTTGGGAACCCAAAAATACGACTTTTTAGCGTGTTAATGGCGTGTTTTCTATGCTAACACAAGAGGGAAAAATTGTAATTAACTTTGCTTGTGGGAAATTTTGTACAGGGAATTTAGCAGCCAAAAATTAAATGGTATTTTTTATTGTAAAACGCTGTTTCTTTAAATGAATACAAAAGGGAACAGGTTTGACACCCTTGGTTTTTCAAGTGCTGTGAGCAGATGCTTTAAAAAAGTATATGCAGGCACTGGACCACCTGGCTTCAGATCCCAATACCCACAAAAACAGAAATAGAAAGTTAAGAGAAGCCCCGTCTCTGAGACAAGCTGGAAACCCCCCAAAAAACGCTGTATAAAAATGAGTTCTTTACATCAGCTATCAAAGCGCCCCGGCAGCACCGTCCCTTTATTCGACGTGGGGGTTTTATGGCTCCCCGCATCGCCCCGGGATATTGTGCGGTGACGTCACAGAATCCGCCCGGGCTTTATTGGTTCATCTCTGCACATGTCTGTAGGCTAGCCTTTTCCTCCCAAAAAGTTCTTTGCCCAGTAACGCCCTTGTCGCAGCCATTTTATAATCAAAAGCACACTTGTTTACGCAAATACCCAAAATTCGACTTCGTTTCCCACCGAAGTTTTCCTGAAATTCTAAACGAATTCCCCCTTCGTTAGAATCAATTCGCCCATCTCTATTTATAATACATGCAATTTTTTTTTTTATCATTTTTATTCCAGTTTTTGGGGGGCATGAAATGACCCAAAAAATTCTATTTTATAATTTGGAATTTTATTATTTTATAGTGTTCAGTGTACAGGGCAAATTATGTTTTATTTTAATGGATTAGACTTTTTCAGATGAGGCAGTACCTTATGTGCAACTTCTTTCTTTATTTTTTTATTTGTAAAATGGCAAAATTGCTTTTTTCTAAAACCTTAATTATTGTTTTTTGTTTGAATTTTAATTCTTTTCATTTTTACATTTGTACTTGAAGTCCCCTTAGGATACTTGACCACAAGGGGGCTTGATTGCTTGTACACCTTTCTACATTATATAGGTAATGCAGAAGAATGCACCACAGTGACAGTACTATGAATTCATGTTTTAGGCATGGTATCATTGATGAGTGGGGGATAGACATTGGTGCTCTGGTAGTTCTAATGGTGGTGATAGGAGAGGTCTTTTAAAAGCCTTGGAAAACCCCTTTAAACTGAACATAAGTTTGCTTAGCAACGACAATCATTTTTTTCTTCTTTTTATTTGTTTTAAAACACCTTTGATATAAAGAAAATATTTTTTTCTTCAGTTATGATGAAATCAGTCATAAGACATTCTAGATTCAGTCCATAAAGTAAATTGAAATATTTTGGGTCTCTTTATTGTCGCTGAAATAGCGAGCAAGTAAATAAAAAAAGGATTTTTAAGAGAAACTTATACAAATATACATTTATAATTTTGCCAATATGAATCTAATTGGCTTGTAATGTTGTATCTACTCGGCTAATTAACATTTCCAATAATTCCTTGGTTTTAGTATGCATGGGGTGTACTAAAGGCTTTTGTTACTTAAAGGGTTTTTTCCACGAAGCAAAATTGACATGGGAAGTTTGTAAATTAAATAATAAACATTTTCACCATTCATCATTATTAAAAATTCTGCACCGCTTTTGTTTTAGCTGCTCCTTTAGTGATCCATTGTTTACAGCTTATTGCCAGGGGATACGACCAGGGTTGAGAGCTTCTCAGTCCTGGTCGCACATGTTCAGACATCACCTCTCCTCTCAGTCAGGTACTGAGTGTTCAAACCCCAGGTGCTGTCACTCTACTCCCTTCCTCTGTTCTCCTCAGTAATTAGTCAAGCAGTGCAAATAAATTAAAAAAAGAAACCACAATCAGGTCTGTGCATTGATAAAAAGAAATAAAATGCACAGGTTTGGTTCCTGCAGGGATTTGAACCGAGGACCCTTGTGCCTGGAGGCAAACATTTTACCTCTGAGCTACAATGAAGCTACTTACAATTCTACACATAAACAGACCTTTCTTTGACTACAAAGAGGAAAGGCATGGGGATGTCATCCAGCTGGGTCACATGATATGCAATTCAAACAAATCACACACGTCCCCTTCTGAGCACACAGAGCTGAAGAGCTGGATGCAGGAGGTATGAAATGAGATCATGGCAAAACCCCTATAAAGGAGAGTCCTGAGGGTCACACCCTGGAAGAAATCTTCTAGAGACCAAATTAATGGGGAACCTACATTAATTAATCATTTGAATCCTACAGATTACATTAGACTTCAAGGGTTGAGAGTCCACCTAAAGTTTTTCAATGTCAACACGAATTTAAAATACATGCAATCTATAGAGGGATTCCTGATTACAATGTGTGTGGTATATAGACTGATGACTATGAAAACCTGCAGGTTCGAGATATAACTCCTACGGCCATGAAGGTAGATGTCATTATCCGTGACTTCAACACAGGTTATGTTGATTGGAATATCAGAGAAGCATCTGTAAACATTTTGGGCAATATGCATGAAATTTGGCATTGACATGACAAATTTAATGCGCCTAATAATAGCATAGAATGCGCCTGATTTAGGAACCTGCTCTACAGCGGGTCATAAATCAGGCGCATTCCAGCACTTGGGTGACAGTTCGGATCAGGCATACCACCTTGAAAGTGCTCTACCTGTTCCAGCAGTAATGCGCCCAGAAATGCCGTAGCGAAGCTATAAATATATAGCTTCACAATAGTTCTAGTGCGCCCTGCCTCACCACAGGCGCAATGTAATAAGCCCCGGAGTGGCGAGCAGGAGATTTAAAAATGTATGACTGGGGCTGTGTCTGATATTGGACTGTAAAGATGCCAGATACTGTATCTGGCGCAACCCCGTTCATACATGTCACCCTTTATTACTAGTTGTGAAGTATTTTAGCCAAATAAAGTAGTAGTAGTGTAAAGAAATCAGGCAATACCTTTGAAAGGCTTCAGTAACTGAGGTTAAGATTTGAAATTAATATTAGTTCTCTTTGTCAGACATGCAATTATACAGGAAACTAAAAAATCAATGCAACATTTAATACTTGAACACCAACATAAGATAAATTCCAGAGCCAAGCTTTTCTCAGGACAAATCTCAGTTGCTTGTATAAGGAACTTTCCACCGAAACATTTTTGTCTTACCAAATACTATTGCAGGTGGAAACATACTGTAAGAAGGCTAAAGAAACGGAAGATGGCTTCTGGCAAAAGATGAGGAACAGAAAGTTGGTTTCCTCTCGTGTCTAGCTAGACCCAATTTTTGTCTCAGGTATGCACTAAGAAGAGCTATCTCAGAGTAGGGTTGATCTTTAAAGGGGGTTTCTCACCCTGCTGTTTTACAGAGCCTGCTCTTCACAGCCAGCTTCAGGCTTCCACTTCCTGTTCAGGCTGTGGGCATTTCTACAGCTTCAAGCTCCCACAAGGGCATAACTAGAGCCATAGCAGCCATCATGACTGCTGAGGGGCCCAAAGGTCAAGGAGGCCCTATCAAGTACAAGAACATTGTTACTTTTTGTAGGAAGCAAGTAGTTGGTGGCTTTCTGCTCTCTAGCACTGCAATTTGGGCTCTCTGATATATGGCGATATCATTTAGACCTTTAATTACTGCTACTTATGCTGCTGTTTTAGTTTATTGTCATTAGATAGTGAGGCCCATCTTATTTTGCTATGGGGCCCTATAAATTTGAGTTATGCCCCTGTGCTCCCATTTCAGGTTAAGCCTGTGGGTGGCTCTTCAGCTTCAGGCTCTCACTTCCTGGTCAGGTTTTGGATGGTTCTACATCTTCAGGCTCTCACTTCCTGTTCAGGCTGTAGGCATTTCTATAGCAATGAAAAAATATCTTTTCCGCAGCATCAAAAATAATATATAAATTGAAGAGTGCACGCCCCAAGACCATGATCAAGGGCAATAATAATATCTAAAAATAATGAAAGAGGCAGCACTTCAAAAATATGTGGTATATTCCACCTTAAAGAAACAGCAATGTTTCGGCTCTGAACAGAGACTTTCTGTTCAGAGCCGAAACGTTGCTGTTTCTTTGGGTGGAATAAACCACATGTTTTTGAAGTGCTGCCTCTTTCATTATTTTGGGATATTTCTATAGCAATGACTGAAATTGCTCTGCTATTCCTAGCTGAGCCAGTTGGAGGAACATTGGTGAAGGAGGTTTGTAAACTGTACTGCACAAGGCTACAAAGCTCTGAAGCATTAAAGCTTGTCAGTAACATAGATAGACAAGATTTTGTCTTACATATAACACTCGGACAGGGCTGCTGGAGAAATGAGAGTAGAGGGAGATGGTCAGTAACCTAGGGAAACTTGTGTAATCAGGCAGTAGATAAAATCTCCTCTATCTTCTAAACAAAGTAAAATCAGAACAGCAATGTATATGGTAACAGTCTCTATTATTTGGGTTTGCAGATACAACTTATATGAGAGTCAGGAAAGACAAGATTGCTGTGGGCACATATGAAATTAGAATACAGGTGGAGGGGGAGGTACAGTTACAAATCTCCCCTATTGTTCTCCCTCATTGCAGCTGATAGGATTTTTAGTAATCCTCCATGATTTGATTCCCTAGTGGGGTTTACCACTTCATCTGCAGCTTGTAGGCTGGGGAGGGGGATGGATACTAACTGCATCCATCTTCCTCAGATATTCATGAGTTCTGCAGCCAACCTGTAGTTAAATTCCACTTATAAGCCCACAGCCTCTTCTGTGAGTTGATTTTGAGGAAGGAGAGTTATATATTGGTGGTGAGAGAGTGACTAGATGCTCAGGATGACTGCTAATATTGCAGCCAATATAGTGTGGTGTAGGCCTCGGCTTCTGTAGCCTATCCAATCTCAGCTTCACTTCAGAGCAGAAGATGGCAGTAACCTCTTTTCTAGCACTCAAATAAATGGAGATACTCACTGTTACAGTGAGGGACAGCATTGGGGCTATAGGTACTGGACGGGCTTGGATCATGGGAAGGCCATGGATTGTAAGGACAGTATGGGAGTTGCCCTTAAACCTGTCTTTTTATCTCTGCAGCTAGGTCACACTCCCAAAATTATATAGAGAGTTTGCGCTCTGGTGTAGACCCAGTCTGTGACACAAGATTAGACCATGGACTCCGGTACCTTGAAGCATTATCATGAACATGGCTTTGACACTAGGCTAAGTCTGGAGACTTATTTTTCAGATAAACCTGATATGGTCTTTGGAGAGGATTCCTTGATATTTCCTATTAAAAATCTAACAAAAACTTTTAAAGAGGGTAAGTATCTTTCTATGTTTAACCCTTTAAGGCACCCTGACTTTCATGGACGTCATGGTTCACTGCCTGTTAATGCACCCTGACGTTCCAGGAACCTCATGAAAGCTTTCTGTCTCCCTGTGCAGAGATAGGATGAAAGCTCTATGCTAATTGCTGTTTCTGACAGCTAATTAGCACATCTTCACAAGCAGGTGATCAATCATTGCAGTCCTGTGATCCCCTGTGCTGAGGATCACTGGGATTGGTCAGTCTGCTGACTCACCCATTACAGCTGATCCAGGTCCCTGGGCTCTGTACTGTGTGAGAGAGTGAGGAGATGGTATTTCTGTGCTGGGTCCTAGTGCCCTGTGCTGCGATCTGAGCTGTCAGAGCCTGAAATACTTTATTAACCCTTCCACTGCCTAATCACTTCACTGCCCCTGTGATCTATTTGTGGCAGCTGTCTGATCAGACAGTTTGCCACTTTCAAGTTCCAGCAATTTTCTGCCAGTGATCATCACTGGCTCATACATTGAAAAACACACAAAAAATTAACCCCTTCATTGCCAAGTCCCTGTTCCCCTCACTCATATTGTTATAGCTGTCTGATCAGTTAAAAAGACAGTTTTTAACTTCTGTTCCCACATCTGTCGCTGCCCATCAATACCCAAATAAAGCCTAAAAAATATCCTAAAACAAGAAGGTGCTCCTTCAATTCTGAGGCCTGTGGAAGAGTCAAAAAGCACATATGGGCCACAAGTGGGATATTTCTAAAAACTGCATAATAAGGAGGATCATTATTGAGTTGCAATTTCTTGGTAAAATCTACGGGGTTCCAATGAATAATGAAAAAAAATCGGAAATCTGCAAAAAAGTAAAAATTTTGAAATTTCACTTTCACTTTTCATTAATTTCTGCGAAATACCTAAAGGGTTAATAAACTTCCTAAATGCTGTTTTGACTATGTTAAGGGATGTAGTTTCTGAAATGGAGTCATTTATGGGGGTTTCTAACATACAAACCCCTCAAAACCACATCAGAAGTCGTCTGGTTCCAAAAAAAAATCTGTTCTGCAAATTTTCTTGAAAATGTAAATATTTGCTACTAAATTTTTAAAGCCCCCAAATGTCTTAAAAAATAATAGGATGTTTAAAAAAAATCATGCCAACACAAAGTAGACATATGGTAGATGTTCATTATTTACTATTTTGTTTGGTGTGACTATGTGTCTTGAACACAGAAATTTTTAAACTATGAAAATGGCAAATTTTTCCAAATTTTCACAAAATTTTTATATTTTTCACACCTAAAGAAGGATTTTATTGACCAAAATTAATTGCTAAATTAAAGCACAATGTGTCACGAGAAAACAATCTATGAATCACTTGGATAGGTTAAAGTGTTGAAAAGTTATTCTCAGATAAAGTGGCACATGTCAGATTTGAAAAAAAGGGCTTGGTCCTTAACTCCAAAACAGGCTTAGACCTTAAAGGGTTAATTGGGTTCATCCATACTAAATAACTGAATATCAAATAGGCAAACTTTTTTTTTTTAGATGTGGCGAATCAGATGGTGCAGGAACATAGGCCCAGATACAGCAACCTCTTTCCACCACAGCCTATTTGTTTGTGTCACATTTGTTATTCAATCGGCATCTTCCAAGAGCCATAGCTTTTTCATTTTTCCATCTGCATAGTTGTATGAAGGCTTGTTTTATTTTTGTGTGGGACACAATAGTATTTTTAATGGTTTTTAATTCTAAGTGGAGTGAAATGTGAAAATATCATACTTTTGCCATTTTGTAAGGGGGTTATTTTTATGGTGTTTACTCTTTGGTATAAAAGATGTATTCTTATGGTCAATGTGATTCAAGTGATACCAACTATGTAGGATTTTCGTGATCTTTTAATACTTTAAATAAACAAATAAAAACATTCTCTATTTTATAAGTTTGTGATGCAGCGCATTTTCTGCACATAACTTTTTGTTTTTCCACCTATGGATCTGAGTGCTAGCTCATTTCTTGCAAGTTTAAGTGTAGTTTACATTGGTACTGTTTTAGGATACATTTGACTTTGTAATCACTTTCTAATTCAATTGTTTTGGGAAAATGAAAAGACTAAAACAACAAAGAAATTGAAATTTATTTCTTCTATGTTGTTCTTCATACAGGATAAATGTTATTATTATTATTATTATTATTATTATTATTATTATTATTATTATTATTATTATTATATTATATAGTCACTCATACTCGTGGCCATTGGACACCTGTGGCCCTGCTCCAAGTGTGGCCCCAGCTAAGTGTGAATTAATACCAGACTATGTAGCCCCATGGAACTCCTTCCCTCTGGACTGACGCACTCTATTTCTCATTCACAGGTATGTTTCTGCTATCAAAAGTCTAACTCCCATCGTCCATTGCTGTATGTTTCTGCTATCAAAAGTCTAACTCCCATCGTCCATTGCTGTATGTTTCTGCTATCAAAAGTCTAACTCCCATCGTCCATTGCTGTATGTTTCTGCTATCAAAAGTCTAACTCGCATCGTCCATTGTTGTGTTTCTCATTGTGTAGTACTACAACTCCTGTCGTGCATTGATGTATGTCTCTTTGATGTGTATCTCCAGTGTAGCCATATTTGTTATCATAACGCCATCTCCTATTCCCCCATCCCATGCTGTGTCCATGGAGCCTTTGTAATTCCCCCTGTAATCTCGTTTCCTATTCCCTCCCCCACACTCTGCTAATTAGGTAACACGACCCCTCCCACTTCTTGTTCACATCTGATTGTTCTGTTTGGGATCTAGCTTAGTATATAGTCACTCACACTCGTGGCCATTGGACACCTGTGGCCCTGCTCCAAGTGTGGCCCGATCTAAGTGTGAATTAATACCAGAATTGAACAAGGATTGCAAGGTAACATCTACACATTCTTTCCCACTCATAGCCTGCTAACCTGTCTCTAACACTATGCTTTTCTTTTCCCCATTATCGCAATCTCCACTCTCCTCACACTTATTGCTTATCCCCAAACTCCCTCGCTGGACAATGAGCTCTACATCTCCCCCTGCATTCTACCCTCTCACCTGTCTGCTGCCACCAACCTCTACCACACTGTGATTGCCCTCCGTACCAAACAAACCCTGCCAAACTACAGTCTTTACTACTCCCACCTGCTCACCCTCTCACTGCTCCTTTTGGCTTCTGGGGACATATCCCCCAACCCAGGGCCCCCCCCAGCACATTCCCACCATTGTCTCTGCCTCTTTGAACAGTTTCACCACTACAAATTCCCTTAACCCCTAAAACCAGAAAAGCATCCATCAGACCCCAGCTCCCCCTATCCCTCTCCTTGGAGCTCTCTGGAATGCATGGTCTGTATGTAATAAACGTTCCTACAAACCTGACTTGTTCATCTCACGCAACTTACTCTGCCTTGGTCAGACTGAAACCTGGCTGACCCCCACTGACACAGTCTCCCCTGCTGCACTCTCCTTTGGTGGCCTCCAACTTACCCACACTCCTCGCCCTGGTAACAAGCATGGCGGAGGTGTCGGCCTCCTCCTGTCTGACACCTGTTTCTTTGTCCCCACTCCACCTCTGCCGTCCCTCACACTCTCCTCCTTCAAAGTGCACTCTGTCCGCATCTACACCCCCTCCAACCTCCAAGTGGCTGTTATCTACCGACCGCCAGGCCCTGTCAACACCTTTCTCGATCACTTTTCTTCCTGGCTTCTCCACTTTCTTTCCACCGACATCCCCACTATCATCATGGGAGACTTCAATATTCCAATCGACAACCCCCACTCTGCTTACCAACAAACTCCTTTCACTCTGCTCCTCCTTCGACCTCTCCCAGTGGACTTCAGGAGCCACTCATAAAGATGGACACACACTGGACCTCATCTTCACCCGCCTCTGCCCCCTATCTGACGTCTCAAACTTCCCCCACCCCCTATCTGACCACAACCTGCTTACCTTCTCCACCCTCTCCACCCCACCTGCTCCTCCTGTCTCATATCCAGTACGACCCCGCAGGAACCTACAAAGCCTCAATCGTCTCACTCTCTCTGACTCTCTTGCACCTCTTTCAACCATCTCCTCATTTAATGACCCAGACGCAGCCACCACTTTCTACAACCACACAATCACCACCACCCTTGACTCAGTCGCTCCTCTCACACACCTAATACAAATAACAGTGGCGAGTGTGCCACTGTTATTTGTATTAGATGTATGTTATTGCCTTTTCTGTGTGCACCTATGCCTACGTTTTCAAAGTATATTTTAGATGTTCACAGCCTAATTACGTTTTGCTCCTCTCACACACAACAGAACCCGCAAAGTCAACAGACAACCCTGGCACACAGACTCCACTAAACAACTGAGGCGTACTTCCAGAATTGCAGAACGCCGCTGGAAGAAAACTTGCTCCACCGATGACTTTGCCTCATACAAACAATCACTACATACATATAAATCTGCACTCACCTCAGCCAAACAGGGTTACTTCACCACTCTCATCTCCTCCCTGTCTCACAACTCCAGACAATTATCAAAACCTTCAACTCTCTCCTCCGCCCACCAGCACCTCCTCCCCATCCCTCCTTTCAGCAGACGACTTTGCCATTCACTTCCTCCAGAAGATCAACCACATCAGAGAAAGCTTCAGCCTGCAGTCCTCACCACACTCCTCTACTCTTGCAAACTGCTCTTCCCCCTTAACCTGCTTCTCCACTGTCACTCATGACAACCTTTCCTCTCTACTGTCCAAATCCAACCTCACTACCTGTAGTCTTGACCCACTGTCATCCCACATCATCCCAGACCTCAGTGCTTCTATCATGCCAGCCCTCACACATCTCTTCAACCTATCGCTAACCTCTGGCATCTTCCCTTCCGCCTTTAAACATGCTACTATCACTTAAAAAAACAACCCTTGACCCCTCTTCTCTGTCCAACTATCGCCCCATCTCACTGCTCCCTTTTGCTTCCAAACTCCTCGAGCAGCACATCTATCTTCAGTTGTCTTCCCACCTCTCCTCCAACTCTCTTCTTGACCCACTATAATCTGGTTTCCGACCCCACTACTCTACCGAAACCGCCCTAACCAAGGTCACCAATGACCTAGAAACTGCCAAAGCCTCACGTCACTACTCTGTCCTTCTCCTTCTAGACTTGTACTCTGCCTTTGACACTGTTGACCATTCCCTCCTGCTACAAATCCTCTCCTCCCTCGGCATCACGGACTTGGCTCTTTCCTGGATCTCCTCATACCTCACTGATCGGACATTCAGCGTCTCTCTTTCTCGCTCCACCTCCTCCTCCCGGCCACGCTCTGTTGGTGTCCCTCAGGGGTCAGTCCTAGGTCCTTTACTCTTCTCCTTTTACACTCTTGGCCTCGGTCAGCTCATAGCCTCACACGGCTTTCATTGCCACCTGTATGCTGACGATACCCAACTCTACATCTCTGGCCCAGATGTTACCTCTCTGCTCTCCCGGATCCCAGACTGTCTATCGTCCATTTCCTCCTTCTTCTCATCAAGTCTCCTAAAACTAAATGTGGAGAAAACAGAACTCATCATCTTTCCACCATCCACCTCTACCCTTGCCCCTGATCTCTCTATCTCAGTCAACGGCTGTACACTCTCACCTGTTCCGCAAGTCCGCTGCCTTGGGGTAATCCTCGACTCCGCTCTATCTTTCAAACCACACATCCAAACCCTCACCTCTGCCTGCCGCCTCCACCTGAAAAACATCTCTCGCATCTGTTCGTTCCTCAACTTCGACACTACAAAAACGCTGGTCCACGCCCTTGTCATTTCCCGCCTAGACTACTGCAACATCCTTCTCTGTGGCCTCCCAGCTAGCACTCTTGCTCCCCTTCAAACAATTCTCAACTCTGCTGCCCGTCTTATCCACCTCTCTCCCCGTTACTCCTCTGCCTCTCACCTCTGTCAATCTCTTCACTGGCTCCCCGTTGCCCAGCGAATTCATTTCAAGTTGTTAACCCTGACCTACAAGGCTCTCCATGACCTCTCCCCTCCATACATCTCTGCCTTAATCTCCAGATACCTCCCCTCACGCAATCTCCGCTCCTCACAGGACCTTCTCCTCTGCTCTCCCCTTATCAGCTCATCACACAACCGTCTCCAAGACTTCTCCCGTGCTTCCCCCACACTCTGGAACTCACTGCTCCAACACATCAGACTCTCCTCCACTTTCACCAGCTTCAAAAGCAATCTGAAAACCCATTTCTTCAGGCTTGCCTATAACCTACAATAACCCTGCTGCCACTACACCCGCCACAAACATGTCTGCCCCTACCTTCTGTCTCTTTCCTCCTCCTTGTAGATTGTAAGCCCTCGCGGGGAGGGTCCTCTCTCCCTCTGTCGTACCAATTGTCATTCATCACTTATCATTGTACTTGTTTGACTTATGTTATGTATGTAACCCCCTCGAATGTACAGCGCCCTGGAACCAATGGTGCTTTAAAATAAATAATAATAATAATAATAATAATAATAATAATAATAATAATAATAATAATAATAATTATTATTATTATTATTATTATTATTATTATTATTATTATTATTAATTTTAATAGATCAGACTTTTACAGACCGGGCAAACAGAGTAACTTTTTTATTTATTATTTTTAAAATCGCAAAGATTTTTTAATCTTATTCTTTATTTTCAAACCATTTTATTTTATTTTTTTACTATTGCACTGTCTCCATAAGGTGCATGAGCACTTTAGGCCACATGTATGAAAACTGTCTTGGTCTAAGACTTTCTTTGTTACTCATAGCAACCAATCAGAGCTTCCCTTCTATTTTCTCAGAGCACTATATGAAATGAAAGGGGAGCTCTGCTTGGTTGCTATGGGGTCTAATTAGTTGCTATGAGCTCTGATTGGTTGCTACGGGCAACCACGAAAGTCTTAGACCTAGACAGTTTTAATACATGAGTCCTTTAGGGTCTTGATTGCTAGTACACCATTCTACATTACACAAATAAGGATTCTGTATGAGCACCAGCACTTCAATAACTTTCCATTGCACGTGTGTCAAAAACTGTCCCCAATATTCCATGCGTGGTCTAACTAGGGATTAGCATAACATAAAAGGGCATCTTTTCCCTTTTTAATACACCCCATGATCCTATTTGCATTGGCTGCTAGAGTCAAGTATAGTGTCCACTAAGGGCGACATGTATGAACGGGGCTGTGCCGGAAGTCTGTCATCTTTTCAGCCCGAAGACAAGCACTGCCCCGTTCGCTATATTTATAATCAGGATCACTCCAGTATCAGGTGCATTACAGAGCTACCGCGGCACTTTGTAATGTGCCTGAGATTGGGGGGGCGTGCGGGAGGCGGGGCGCACTTGAACCGTACGAAGCTATAGATTTATAGCTTCAGTACGGCAATTCCAGGCGCATTACTGCTGGAACAGTAATGCGTCTGGATTTGCCTGTGGTTTACCTGAGCCACAAGTGTTGCTTTTGCGCTAGAATGTGCAGGTTCACAGATTCAGGACCATTCTACACTAATATTGTGCACAAAAAACATGGCGCCTGGGCAGAAAAAAAATACATGTCGCCCTAAGATTCCTAAGTCCTTTTCCATGTCAGTTTTACCCATATTTTTTCCTTTAAACAAGAAATGATGGCATGATGGCCTCCTCCCATCTCCCTGACCTTGCATTTATCTATGTTAAAACTCATCATTAGTTCCTAGTTACATCGCCTACATGTTCCTGCTGCTTCCCAAATAAAAAAAAAAATAAACATCAAGCAAATCTTGGTCATAATCCCCGTTTTCCATAAATCAATCATGAGATTATGGCCAAGGAACCCAGCTACTACTCTTATTTCAAACACAAGGATTAATTTTTGGCTACAAAAAAAATGCACAGAACTGAATAAGGGCCAAAATTATGAATCTGTCTTATTCATTTTGGTATGCCTGGGTTGGTAAATTTATGCTTAAGTACTTGGCAGTTGTATATTCTGGCTAGAAGACCTCTATGAGAAGTCATGACACAAGCTGAAATTCGGGCTAAGTGTCCTCTGCATGTAATTAGCCATCCCATCCTGTGACATAAGCAGAAGGTGGGGCTGATTAGCTTCTGAAATATCCTTGCCCTGATCCAATGGACCTAGTAATGAACCAACTGGTAAAGGTGTTTTGTTCTTTTAACCCTTTTTATTTATATACAGCTGTGCACGTTGTTTTTATATATGTCTTTTACTTTTTTTATTTCTTGCAACTAAGAACTGTACTTTTATATTAAAGCCTAAAACTTTAATAGTTTTGCCTTGTTGCACTAATGAATCTCAAATATCTCTGTAAAGTTTAAGAAGCTGTTGGTGCCTATTACCTGTAGCGTTACATATTTTACTCTCTTGCAAGGTAGTGGCAGTGTGTGTGTTCCTTGAGGTGTTAACCATTTGCAAACAGGTGTGGTGCTCAGAGTATAGACAGAGTAATGGATGTGGCCACCCGCACATTGTGCAAGAGGTGGTGGAGCCTGAGTGTGTGTCTGAGATTGATTGTGCTCTAGAACCATGCCCTGTCACTGAATTTACTAAAAATATGTTGTTTTTTTTTATAAAGTAATAATTTAACTCGATCAAGTATAACTTTGTAGCACATTTGAGAAAAAAAAAAAATATATATATATATATATATATATATATATATATATATATATATATATATATATATATTATATATATATATATATATATATATATATGTAGTAAGGCAGCAGTGGACAGGGTATATAATGTATATATCCCAGCCAGGCTTCTGCATACGCCTTTAGAAGTTCAGGCACATGCCATCAAGGTAAGGAGCCTTGGTGGAATGAAAGGCCAAATTAGATAGGTGCCAACAGCTCAGGTTGTTGGCACATGGTTATTGTTGTGTTAGTATGGCTTCCAGGCATTCTGGGACAGCCTTTCATTGGGTGTAAGCAAAGAGTTAGGTGGGTGCTTACTCCCCATGTTCCACACCAGGGTTTACCTGGCCTTCATAAGTCAGCAAGTTCTGCCACCAGGTGGCGTACAACACGAGATCTGCTGCTGACGTGCCACCGAAATCCCGGTTTCGGTGGGGGAAGGCAACCACTTAGCGTCAGTGACTGTAGGTTACTGACATGTGTAACTAGTATGACTGCTATGCGGCTTGTGATGGGTTACCTTTCCCAGGATGGTCACAGTGTTGGGTGGGAGGCCGTCCCCACGTTCCAGGCCAGGTTTTGGGCCAGTTCCTGGATGGCTATTAAAGCCCTTAGCCTGCAGGTGTTAAGAGGGCATGGTCAGCTGCCTGCAAGTGGTGCAGTGGAGGAGCTGGAGAGAGGCTCTGGCTCCCAAGAGGCTTGAGAGAAGCCTGAACTAGTAGAGTCTGGTGAGCACTGTGGGTGTTTGGAGGGGCTGTGCAGTAGGCACAGACCTCGGTTAGTTAGGGCTAAACTTGCATATTTAGTTAGTGGCCAGACGGCCGAGGGATTGTTTTGTTTCTCTGTGTACTGATGTACCTCTCTTCTGTGCCTGAATAAAGCTGGCTGAGGCCAGTTTAAAGAAGCTTGGTGTCGGTGTGCCAATACTGTTTACAAAAGACAGCGATCCCGTGGGCAAAGTACCCCCAGGACGGTCCAAAATGGCGTCCAGATGCAAGTGAGACATCACAATATATATATATATATATATATAGTTTACCTACAGCATTTATGAGGGGTTTATTATATTAGATGTTTCAGTACTGAACTTTGAATTTCTTCCTGCAGGTAACATAAAAGGTGATATCTTAATTGATCTCAGCGCTTGCTCTGCAGTTCATTACTTGTATGGAGCCTGTGAGGTTTTCAAAAGAATCATAGTACTGAAGATCCAGGACCGATGTGTTCTTGAGTTGAAAAGATGGCTGAACACACCGACTGGAGCATTTGACTGGAGACATGCCACAAAACTTCATGTAGAGATAGAAGGAAAAAGGTAAAATATCATTATAATTGTTCTTACTGTACAAGAGGCATGGAGATCTACCATGTCTTTTGGCAGTATATCTTTTACACACCTTAAAGGGGTTTTCTTACCTCATAAGATTAAGCTTCTGTGCTGCCTTCTTTTTCCACTCAAGTCAATATTTTCATCCATATGGTTCTATATAATGACGGGCTCTGTTAGAAGAGAACAGTGTATGTTTGACATTTAGTACATCAGTCATGTGTGAACTTAGGCTACTGGGCTTTCATCCTGTTGTATTTAAAATGACTGTGGAACAATCACTTACTGTGACAATCATCTGCTCGGGCTTCAGCACAGTCCTCTGTCGGAAAGTATGGTGTAAAATGTACTTTTCACCAAGATTTGGTGCTTGTATATTCTGTGTACCAGTTTGAGCACTGCCTTGTCAGTGATTGCTGGACTTTGACAGCTTCTTCACCTCACCTGTTTGCTCTTCTGCTTGCCTAGTCTTACACTGCAGACAATTGAGACTGAGTGGTGATTGACAGGTGCATTAACTGCTCATTTTTCTTTTTACCTGTCTCTGTTCTGTGTGATCTGGCTGTCAGAGGGCCGGTCATATCATGGCCTGGACTGGGACTCTGGCATCCCTAAAGAAGATCACTTCTGCTCAGCAGCCTTGGGGGTGGGGTCTAACACTAGGGCTCACTGTCTATTTGTCTTTGTCCGGTTTCTGCTCTGGGGGTCCCTTACATTCACCATATTTTTCCTACTTCTTTCAATGACCAGTTACAGGACAAAGAAGGAAAAGTGAGATCAGCAGTGCAACATGTTATGAAATGTGACCTTAAGAAAGAAAATATAATGGAACCAATGGTCTTACCTCCAGCAGATTGTATCATCAGTGCTTGGCTCTTAGATTTTATCTGCAAGGACCAAGATGACTACATCAGATATCTCAGGAAGTTCTCAAACTTGTTGAAACCTGGAGGACACCTGATACTACTTGGGATTTTAGATACAATTTATTTGACAAACGGAAACAACAAGATGCATATGTTCAAATGTAATGAAGATTTTATCAGGAAAGCTTTAGCTGGAGAAGGTTTTGTGATTGATTACTGTAAGGTTAAGGAAAGAACAGTTGTGAGTGACCTTACTGACTATAAGGCAAGCATATTCATTGCAGCTCATAAGTAGGTCATGAAGTAAAAAAATTAGATGAAGTTAAAGGGGTGTTTTCAACATGGAGTTTTATGGAATATGAGTAGAAAATGCCATCAAAGTCTGGTCTAACCTCTGAAACCTGCACTTGGAATGGGCCCCCAAAAGTCAGGGCTCAGAATGGAGAGCTAGTCACACTTGGACATGACACTCCATTTTGTTCTATGGGAAGTCCAAGTGCAGGTGATTTCTATGTTTGGCTGTGCTTAGACCTCCTAAAGAACAGAATGGGGAGTTCTGAACAAGCAGGATCCAATCTCCATTCTGAGCCGTAACTTTCTGAGATTTTCCAGACCTGCACATATCAGAATTTAATGGCCAATCCTAGCGATATGCCATCAAACTATATGATGGAAACCCCTTTAAAATTGCACTGCAGCTTGGGATTTCCCATACCTCTGAGGTATGAAACTGTATAGGTAAATATTCTTATGCTTCGTCTTTTATGTGAACAAATATATATTTATACTGAATGGTATGTCTTTTATAGCATACATCTACAGAGAAAATAATAGTTTACTATGCTTTTTTATGCATTTTATAAAAAATATACACCAACATCTTCAACCCTGTGGAGGCCAAACATACACTCTTTTGGCCGGTGGCAGATAATTGGGGCTTATGGCAACATTCAACTTTTGCATCAGTAACTACTGTCCTAGTGGGGGGAGAAGGGTTTATTCACACTTATCATGTCCTCCTAATAACAGTTACACCTCTCATGCCATAATCAACCTGGAGGAGGAATAATTGTTAAGCAATCCTCTCACTCAGAACTTAACGTAAAAACAAGAAGTCATGTCCCAAATTGCTTGTCAATATATTAAATTAAAAATGTGATGCCAGGCTCATCAGGGAACATATGGATTTTGTTAAAACAAGAATAGAGTATAATAACAGTTCTCAGGCACTGTGGATGTTGAAATCCATCTCTGAAAATAATTTCTTTCAGGTCCATATTTCCTTAAGCAAAACGTTTCTTATTATATCATTAAAAGAATCACCCTCCCCCTCTTAACACATTAATCTGAAATTTCCCTGCATAGACCTAGACAGAGTTTAAATAATAAAACTCTATATGTCACCACTAGAGGGAGCTTAGGAGCTGAAATCCTGAAATCCATTACTGAATTCAATGAGAGCTGTATACGCGGTCTTCATAGTGGGGACTGAAGACAGAATTTTTTTTATTTAAATCTATAGTTAAAGAAGGAATCTGTAACTGTGAAAATAATAAGTACCGTCCTCTATAAAGATGTAATGTCAAAATAATCAGTGAAAACATGGACATATTCCACTTAAAGAAGACAAGATTGTTCAGAGGTCACATTTACTGCTCCTTACATTACGTATTATACTCTACTTGCACATAACGAACGGCAGACAGCTTCTGAGATGCACAATAGGCTTTGGTATGACTGCAGAATATGATTGTTACTATGATTTTCTTGTTATTTGATTGCTATTGCTCTATTGTGTTTGGATAGTTTTTATACTGATAATAGATTTGGGATACAAAGTGATCATCTGGGACATCATGGGGAATTGTGAGGCTTCTGGATATTTGCTTTCAATCAAAATTGTAATAAAGTTAAGCACATGACACTGAACTGCTTGCTTTCCTTGAGACAATCTAAAGAAACAAAATACAAAAACCAGCATTTCATAGTGTTGATAGTTCCAGTTTTAGACCAGACTTGGATGCCTGGTGCCAATCAATGGAGTTAGTTCTTAAGGCCTACCAGTGGAGCTGGTTCTTCTGGAGTTGATTCCTGGGGTCCAACAATGGAGTAGGTTCTTGGGGATCATCAGAAGAGTCGGTTCTTAGGGCACACTAGTGGAGCTGGTTCTTGGGGATAACCAGAGGAGTTACATCTTAAGGCCCACCAGTAGAGTTGGTTCTTGGGGATCTTCAGAAGAGTTGGTTCTTAGGGCCCACCAGTGGCATTTTTTCCTTGGGCTATCCAGTGGAGTTGATTCTTGGGGTCCACTAGTGAAATTGATTCTCAAGGCCCACCCTACAGCTACTGTTCATGATATGAGCACTCTACTTTTGACCTCTTTTTTTCTCCCTGAACAGCAGTCCTAGGCCCGCCGTGCTATGCCATACCATACCATGCCCAGCATGAGTTTTCTCTGCTCCTCTGCAGGCCAGTCTGAGCTTGGATAGTTCTTAAAAGGAAATTGTATGTAGCAATGCTCACCTGATAAAGATTGGTCATGTATAGTGTTGAGCGATTATTATCGACAAAGTTGAAATCGGCACGGTTTTTATGTTGATCAGATTTTTTTAGATCACGCGATAATTTAGGTTAAAATCTGTGCATAATCTATTAATATCGCGCCATTTTCGGTGCTTCCTGTCATTTTGGCGGCCAGCAAATTAGCTTAGAGAATAGAGCAGGGTGAGCTGTGTGTGCGACGTCATGACTGGGATGTGTATGGTTGCGATTGGCTGTAAAAATCACATGACCTCGTTTTACATAGAACAGCCCTTCCTGTTCTGTCTCAGTGTGTGTCAGCGTCTCATAGGAGTAGGACGTGCGCTCTGCCTCTGTCCACACAGCTCAGCAAACAGCTCAGCAAACAGCTCAGCGAAATTGTTCTATTTGTTCACAGAGACAGATATACTAATAGCTGTGAACATTAGAACTTAGGTAGATTAGAGATTTGCAGATTTTAGGTAGTTAGGCTGAGAATTTTAAAGGAGCATCTAGCCCTGTAAAGTCACGGGGGAAGCGGGGGGAGGGGAGGGGCGAGGGCGAATACAGACCAGCTCTGTATTTGATAGGGGATATTGTGCAGCCGAGAATTAGTTTGGACATTGCATTGCTATGTTTTTTTATTAACAGTTTTCTGTTGAAATATTACTTGTATGTTGGCCAGCCTGAATTTATATTAGATACAGATCTTTTCTAGCAACTGAGCAGGTCTATTTGTTAGGTGGGTCAAAACTCCACTTTTATTATCCGTATACATCTCAAATACGTGTTTTTTCACACTTTTGCCAGTCCAGCTTTGTTGATAGAGGCACCTTGTACTTAAATAGCAATACAGCAATTTCTGTCCGTCACCGAGCAGGTATGATTTTTAGGCTGCAAAAAATACCTTTTATTATCCGTATACATTTTCAGAAACGTGTTTTTTCACTTATTGCCGTCCAGCTTTGTTGATAAGAGGCACCTTGGCACTTAAATTTCAAATACACATCAATTTTAGTTGTCACTGTCAGGTTATATTTTAGGTGCACAAAAATACCGTTTATTATCCGTAAAACATAATCAAGATATAGTGGTTTTTTTCACTTTTGGGCAGGCCAGCTTGTTGATAGAGGCACTTTGCACTTAAATTTCAATACAGCAAATTTTGTCGTCACCGCAGGTCATATTTTTACGGTGCAAAAAATACCCGTTTATTATCCGTTATGACATTCTCAGATACGTCGTTTTTTTCACTTTTGCCCATTTCCAGCCTTTGTTGATAGAGGTCACCATGCACTTAAATATCAATACAGCAATTTTGTCGTCACCGCAGGTGTAATTTTTAGGTGCCAAACAAAATTACCATTTATTATCGTATACATTTTAGATACGTGTTTTTTTCACTTTTGCCCAGTCAGCTATGTTGAACAGAGGCACCTTGCACTAAAAGTTCAATACAGCAATTTTGTCGTCACTGCATGTGTATTTTCTTAGGTGCAAAAAATACCATTTATTATCCGTATACATTTCAATACGTTGTTTTTTTCAAGCATGAATATGCTTTGTAGATAGAGGCACCTTGCCTTACATTTCAATACAGCAATTTTTGTCGAGTCACCACGCAGGTATATTTTTAAGGTGCAAAAAATACCGTTTATTATCCGTTATACATTACAGAATAGATTGGTTTTTTCACTTTTGGGCAGCAAACAAAGGAACAACAGCTTTCTGTGATAGACGGCACCTTGCACTTAGAATTTCAATTCAGCAAGTTTCTGTCGCCACGTCAGTGTATTTTTAGGTGCAAAAAATACATATTATAATCCGTATAAATATCAGATAGTGCTTTTTTCACTTTTGGTGAAGGCCAGCTTGTTGATAGAGGCACCTTGCACTTAAAATTTAATACAGCAATTTTGTTTTGATGTCTTGAGGGATTTAGATAATAGCTGATTTGCCGTCGTTTAATAAGAGAACGATCCAAACTCTCCCATACCCTCCAAATTTTTATCTTTCGAACATGGGAGCGAAATGCAGTGGTAGCGAGTCAAAGAGTGTGGATAGGACATGGATAGGTATATGAGGTACGATAGAAGTAGCTCCTTCCAGTGCTGCGCGACAACACGCAAGCCATTCGGATCTTGAGTCGGTTTTCTCTGCAGGTACCGTCTGGTCTCTGTCATCGCTGGGTCCGGGCCCTGTAAATCCAGTAACGAAACAGACAGTCGCCATCTTTTCTCAGTGGTTAAAGCAACCTGCATCCAGCAGCTTACCTCCTCTGTCCTCCAGTCACGGCCACAAATGTACGTCATCAGCATCATCATGCAAACCGTCAACATGAAGCGAAGGCAAGCCCAAATGTCAACCGGTACCCACCACTGTGGATAATCCATTCTGAAGACCACTTATTGATTGACAAATGCGTTGGGGTCAGAAGGCATGTTAAAAGATCAATGAGGCCAAAGAGGATGCATTTGGTCTGCTCTGACGCCCATTTACTGATGCAATCAGAGGAGGATAAGGAAGCTGTCAATCGGCAAAAATCCCGGCGGTCGCAACGCCTTGACAGGCCCTCTTTCTTGCAGCCCGCAGGCTCCTGGATGCAGAATGTCAGGACGACCATTCACCAGTGTTTTTGATGATGATGACGACATTGCGTATCCATCCTGGTCTTTTTCCGCAAATTTGGCTTGCGAGCGCTTCATCAAGTGGACGAGGAGGAGACGATGGGGTAGTGTCCAATACGGGTCCCTCCTCAAAAAGGGAATGGCGTTCGCACAAGTCCCGCTGTATATTCCGCCACCACGTCAGCGCAAACCCCGCTCCTCGCTTATCGTCCGACAAAAAGGTCCAGGACCTCTCAAGCCTGCGCCTTCTTTGAGCAAGCCCTCTGATTCACCCAGCGATGTCATATGCCGCCTTGCCGTAAACGCATAATAGATGCAAGAATCTTAGGAGTTATAACCACCTCCAACCATGTCTATCACATGCAGCAATGCATGAGTTGACAATTGAGGCAACACTTGGCAAAAAGGCCAGCCGACGCCGGGCTTCCAACCCCTGTCACACTCTGTCTCCGCCTCCTCCTCCTTCCGCCACCACCCATGCGTTTTCCATCAGTTAGCCCATGTCACTCAGAGTCCTTGGATCAGTCGAGATCAGCCTCCGCTTCAAGCCTCCTCCGTCGCCCGAGTACCACCAGCACCACCAGAGAACCCAATCTACCCCTTCTCCTTCCGCCAGTTTGAACGACTCTGCCAACTCCGTACACCGGCCATCTAGCAGTCCAGCCTTCTGTCTAACAGGTTTGGGAGGCAGAAGAACCACTTAACCCAAACCATCCCAAAGCCAAAAGCCTGAATGTCGGCATTTACCATGCTTTTGCCTTGGAAATGTTTGCCTTTCCGTCTGGTGGACACAGATGGGATTCCCCCACGTCGCTGGCCCTTGCCTGTCCCCAATACCAGAGCCGAGCAGGCATTTCTTTGCCAGAAAAGCCCGTCCTGCCCTGGCCCAGCCCACGGTCAACTCTAAACTTTTTACTGCGTATGTCTGCATCTGTGTCCGTAAAAGTCCATCTCACCACCGACACATGGACTAGTAAGCACGGCCAAGGCCGCAATATCTCTGTGACAGCTCACTGGGTGTTGGAGCTGGGTGGATGTCCTCTGGTGGTGACGGCGGCTCTCAGCTCGCCGCACGCTCTTCAAACCGCAGGGATGGTGCAGTCTCTACCCCCCAAGGTCCTCTGTCCTCTGGTGGCATCACGTGTTGAAATTAATCTGTCTTGGAACCGTCAACACACAGGTCAGGCGAGCTGTGGACGCCTCTCCGCAAACGAGACTGAGCGCCTGGCTGGGTGACAAAACCTTGTGCCCAGGCAAGGTGGTGTGCGATAAAGTGCGAAATCTGCTGGCAGCCCTAAGATCGGTAGGCAGGAGCACATCCCTCTGCCTGGCACATAGTCATGAACCTCGTCGTCCAAAATATCTAAAGAGCTAAGCCCGGGTCTGGACTGCCTGCTTAGTAAGGCTCGAGGTCCTGAGTTCGCACTACTCCACCGTTCTGCCACCCTGCTACGTCCCGCCTGGCTTGCGTTGCGAGCGCTCAGCTCGGCTGCTTCCCGTCAACCGTCTCATTGTTTGACAGTGGGTAACACGCCTAGGAAATTTCCACCCTCCACATGCTTCAGTGATTGTGGCAATAGCAGCGCAAATAGCCAGTATGCATTACGAAGTGAGCACAAGGCCTGACAAGCAGCGGTGCAGACCTCGGGGTGTTGAGCCACCGAGAGTGTAGACAGGTGAACAGAAGCTCTGCAACCACCTTGGCAGTTTTTGAAGAAGCCACACAAAATGGTCATGCGGACGAAGCCCTTTCAGCATTGACCTTGTGGTGATCTTAGTTCTTGGAACGATCGTTGGACACTCTTGAAATCAATCAGTTACCCACCATCGGACAGGCAGCAGGAGACGGACACAGACGTTCGGACACGGAGCCTCTTCTCTCCCGTCGAATCCACAATGGCCCGACAAGTTTTCACAATTTATAATCGGGTCTCCCATTAGGCAGTGTTTCGGGTCCAGAGGTTAGTGCAACAGCGGCGCATCATCTATCAGTGAGTTAGCATCAGTCTGAGCATAAGTCAGGGGCTGTGTGAAGCTTGCCGGAGGAAGTGAGGAGGAGTAGAGTATTCCAGCACACCGACGTACCGACTTCCCTGGCCTTGAAAGAAGTTGGCTCGAATTTAGGCGTAGAGGAGAAGATGAGGAAGTTCATTAGGCTAGTGCCCGCTCGACCAGAGGCTTGGTCAATCAAGGCTCCATCCTCACCATGAGTTGCTTGGATGCTCCATTCCTCCAACATGATCCTCGCATTAAGACCATACAAAATGAACAACAGTTACTGGATGGCCACCTCCTTGATCCCCCGGTACAAAACAAAACTCAGCACTTTCCTTCCACACCACCCAAATAGAGAGTTAAAATGCAGGAAAATTGGAGACCTTGCCTGATTGATCAACTGAGACACATCAGTTGGCGTCTTGCTCACGTTCTTCTAATTGTCAACGGTGGAACAACATCAGCGACGTGACAGCAGTAAGTGCATGTAGCCGAGCGGCAGCAGCAGCAGCAGACAAGGTGGCTAGCAAGCCTAATGTGGGTGACCTCCATACAATCTTTATTTAACCACCCTCACCAACGCATGTCAAATGCGCAGGCGGCACACATCCAACACACAGAGACCAGCTTTAAGATCATGGTGCACGACTATCTGCGTCTCAACACCGATGTTTTTGTATTTTTCCGGACCCAATAGGCTTCTTGGTATCCAAATGGACGAATTCTGGACCGAGGTCGCTCGCCACGCCATAGAGGTGCTTGTCCTGCCCAGCAGCCAGCGATCATAACTGAGCGAGGACCTTCAGACACAGCTGAGAGATTCATACAGACAAACGCAATCCGGCTTTCACAGATAATGTGGATCGATTTGCGACACATTTATCATACAAGATGAATCAAGCAGAGGATCTCTGATGAGTAGTTGTGCCCCATTTACGAGGTCACCGATTAGTAGCCGACTACTTCAACATTCCATCTACAAACAGAAATGGTCTCCTTGAAAACTTTTTTTTTTAAATGATCATTTCTTACTGTCTGCCAAGTTTTTTAATTCTCAGTTCCCAACATTTCCCATTTTTGCTGGTCTTTGCTGTGAGGGAGACTGTTAAAAGACAGCAAGTTTCATGACCAACACCATATTCCATTTACTCACTTTCTTATCTTTAGAAGCTATACTATACGCATTGCTCCAATGGTTATTGAGGTCCATGTTTATGTCTGAGATACAGCTATAATTATGGTCCTTTGTAACAGAAATCGTCTGGCTACTAAGGTGCATTTCTTCCATCACAATCTTTAATAGTGGCTGCGAATGTCATATTTATAATTTTTTTGTAGGGCTAATTTTTTGCCTGTGAAGATACAAGCTATAATCATGGTCCCTTTGGAACAGAAATGTTGACCTTCTAGTGCATTTTTTCCCTCACAAAAAAATTTTAATAGGCTGAGAAGTCACTATTTATAATTATTTTGTGGGGTTCATGGTGTTGCTGGTGAGATAAACAGCAATACATCAGGGTCCTTTGGAACAAAATTTGGCTTTTTAAGTGGGCATTTTCTCCCTCAATTTTTAACAGTGGCTGAGAAGTCATTTTTTTAATTTTTTGGGTCATGCTGCTTTCAAATGCAGCAATACTACAGGTCCTATTATAAAAAAAATAATTGTTTCTAACAGACATTTGTTTCATCACAATTGTCAAAAGTGGCTCAAGGGTCATGTTTTGAATCTTTGGGGGCATTTTGCTGTGACATGCAGCTATACTAAAGGTCCTATTATAAAAAAAAAATTGTTTCTAACAGACATTTTTTCTTCACAATTGTCAAAAGTGGCTCATGGGTGGAACAGGAGCGTTAACCACCAGTATTTCCAAGTGAAGCTCAATTGGTCCGCACTCATACGGAGGGGCAAGCGCTACCCAGGTCTTGACTGTGTACTGAGGAAGGCTGGAGGTCTGGACGGCAGCACTGGCTCTCACCGTTAGGGGCAATCAGGAGAGCTTCAAATTTCTCTAAAAAATCAGATTTTGAAAAAGGCTATTTCTGTGAGGTTAAGTAGTGTCAAAAAGGGCTCCAGGGCTGGACACAAATTGCACAATTTGAGGCTTAAAATTTTCATGGGCTAGAGTCACTATGGGTCGCATCATTTGATCTCCAGGGGAGTCTGTCCGTAATCATTGAAGAAGGATTTGGAGGAAAAAGTCAACCATTGAATTGATTGGCTGAATCACTCTCAGAAGCCAGGAGGGCAAATGTCTTCTCAACTAAGAAGTGTTTTGGGGATGATTAGGACATTTTTATTATTTATGGGATGTGCAAACGAATTAACACATCGACACGTGTAAAAAATACCTATAAAAACTGCCGGGAGGGCTGTATGTTGTATGTTATCACACTTGAAAAAAAAGCAAAATGATAATAATGTAAAACTATAAATAAAACTTCCCTAAAAAAAATTCTGTAAAAAATGTCAGTTACCAAAAAATATACTAAATGACAGTCACTGTACAAATAGCATAGTGCCACTTTGGATCTGTGGATCAACAGGTTTATTGGTCATGTTGTGGTACAGGACAAGTATAGTCAATGTCCAGTTCAATTAAAATGGTGGTTCAAAGACTCCTATTTCCGGCACTTTTTTTTTTTTTTTTAAACATGCAAGTTTTTATTATTTTCAAAGTTAATCATAATAAAACAAGTAAGGCAATTAAACAGAAAACAAATATCAACTAGCCATAGCCCATATTACTTTCTCCAAAATTTTTCCACAGCAGTAGGTACAAATGTAACAAAAAGACATAAGGGATGATAAGAGTGCTATTCAGTATCACTCAAGGAATGCATGTCAACCCAGGCTTCACAGTTTTAAACCAAACAGGGTTGTAGTTTTCCCCTCAATGACCTAGGGGTCAAGTCGGTTTCCAATCTACTCTGAGAGGTCTAGGGGGTGTAATAATGTTTCCACTGACCCACACCCTCTCCAACATTATGTTGTGCTGGACTGGAAAAAATGAGTTAGTCTGGTAGGTGTGAGGTACCATCGGAGGTATAATTTTTTCTTGATTTCTAAGTGATTTATACATCTAGAGAATTTGGTGGAAACTAGTGAGGCTGAGATCCAGGTTTCATATGGAAAGGTGCAAGCTAAGTCCTTTTCCCACTTAAGCATATAACTTGGCTTAGTTTGGTCCGGCGAGTTTAATAAAAGGTTATACACAATAGACAATCCTCGCTCAAAACCTTTTTTTCCAGTTAAGAAAAATTAAAAATAAGTAGAATTATTCGGGGTTTGATGGGCCAAGACCAACCTTGTAGAATATGCCTGACCTGAAGGGAAATTTTTAAAAAGTTAGTCCGATTCAAGTCAAACTCAAAGGATAGATCAGAAAATGATTTCAAATGTTCTGTGGTAAATAAGTGGTTAACATTTACTATCCCTTTAGCCATCCAGTCACAGAGGGAATGGTGTGGGGCAACAAGGTGAAAAATAGATAAGTGGCATTCATTTTTAGAGGTACCTCCCATTTTGGTATGCAGATATCAGGTAAGAGATGTAGTGGTAAGGCTTTCTAAAGTAGATCTCAATAATAGTAACAGTGGTGTTTTTTTTTTTTTTTTTTTTTTTTATTATTTTTTTTTTCTTTTTTTTTTTTTTCTTTCTCCTCCTTTCTCTCTTTTCCTTCCTCACACCTCTGCTCTCAGTTTACAATAACAGATTCATAATATATGATGCGGTGAGGGCTGACTTTGATATGGTGTGAGAACAAATTGGGGTGTAGGGGTATATGAGATTTGGGAGTTGTGGAGTATATAGCCTCCTGACCAAGGGTTGACTTGGTGGGTCCAGCGACAGTACTCTTTAAGGTAGCCTTGTGGCAGATATAAAGCCCGGCAGGAGCTTGGTATTAGATATTAATAGGAGTGAGTGGAAGAAATGATTGTGCCTTAATAATCTTGCAGTTGTGATATTACTGCAGGCTTGCTTGGAGTAGGGGTGAGTATAGAGAGTTCACTGCACATGGAGTGGTGTGCCGCGGTGGGAAAAAAAAAATAAAAAATTTGCGGTTCTTCCGCGATAGTGCAAGGGAGCCCCTCACTGATGTGACAGATCCAACAGCTTTCCTGTCAATAAGGCTGCAATAACAGGCCAGTGCAGGGTGAGAAAACGGCTCTGTTTCCTTCACTAGGAGCCCAAGGGTCCTTTTAGGCAGATATGTAGTGTCGGCTTTACTTGCCCGGCTGAGCGGGTACGTGCAGGTAAAATGGCTACTAGTCTTTTACATGAGGGGGAAACCCTCTGTATTCACCAGCGGGCCGCTCCGGCAGTGTCGGGCTGATGAACGGAGCAGGGGCCGGGACAAGGTCGCAGCCCGCGCCCTGTCCTGTCAGCAGAAAGGCACAGTGGGTGCCCGTGTTAGGCTGCTTCGGTTCCGCACGGCAGCGTGTGTCAGCGCGGCCGAGCGGGTTCGTGCAGGCAGTATGGCCGCCGGTCGTGTGCGCGCAGAGAGAGTCCCCGGCGCTCCCCAGCAGGCTGCTCCGGTGGCGCAGAGCCGAAGGTCGGGGTGGAAGCCTGAGCGGCGTCTATGACCGCGCTCTGCCCGGTAAGCACTGAATCGCAGCGCACGTTGGTATAAGGCCGCCTTTGATTCTGCGTGGCAGCGTGTCTGCAGCCTGGGACTCGGCTCACTCGCGGGCGGTGTGCAGATTCTCTCCGCTGCTTCTGATGTCTCGGGGTAGGTCTAACTATGTTTACCTCCCTCTGGAGTCGGGTTGGGGTCCGGTAACGATCGCCGGTGGTTTATTTGAGCCGGTGTATTATCCTGCTGTTGAGGAGCTTTTCTATCAGACGTCCACCATCTTCAGGCACCAAGCCACGCCCCCCCTAAACCCACGTCACCCACAGACATTTTAGAAGAAATTAATCGCTTACATCATTTTCCTCTATCCTGGATGGCGAGAATACAAGTTACCAAGATGTTGCTTCTCCCGAAATACCTCTATCTAGTTAGAACAATCCCATTCCTCTTTCCCACAACGGCCTTAAATAAACTCCAGCAGTCACTCTTCAATTTTATCTGGGCTCATAAGAGGCCAAGGGTTAGTAAAACTCATCTCTACCTACCCTTATCAAAGGGAGGTCTATCAGTTCCCAATCTTCTACTATATAACATAGCAGCTGTTCTAGAACCTATTGGTGCACTCTGGGTTGCTCCGGAGACACAACGCTGGGCACTACTGGAAAACAGTTTAGCCCCCCATACCACATTAAAAAATGCGTTTATAGCCTCACTCTGGGGCACTACCTTACCCAAATTCGAACTACCAACCCTTAACCATCTAGCCACCATGTGGAACAAATATGTAATAACTCAACATTGGCTCAACATATGGAAATACTCTTGTTCCCTAGATATCCTACTAACTGAATCTCCACATCTCCCTATTTCGCAATGGATACATAAAGGGATCCATAGTATTGGAGATCTTTACTCCGACGGCATCCTTAAATCCTTTGAAGAGCTGAAAACCCAGTTTCTGCTACCCAACAACCAATTTTACATATACCTGCAAATACGACATACATTGCAACAATGGAACGACCTAGAAGCAGTTCACCCCCCCCCACTCCGTTCCAAAGCTTTTTATTTAGAATAAAGGGCTACGAACGAGGTCTTTCCCTGATATATCCCACTCTGTTACCTAAAAATGCATCTCATAAACCGACTTTTGCTGTCAAGTGGGAGGCTGAGCTGGGAAAAGAATTCACTAACGAAGAGTGGGAATCTGCAGCTAATAGGTCTAAAAAATGCTCTAGATGCATTAACCACATAGAGCTCATGAGGAAAATTCAGCTGCGATGGTATCTTACACCATGCAGACTAAGGCACATGTTCTCTGACCACTCTGATTGCTGTTGGAGGTCATGTGGCTCTCGAGGTACTTTGCTCCATATGTGGTGGGGCTGTCCATTGATACATAAGCTCTGGGAAGCCACGGAACTTCTACTTTCGGAACTTTTCCAGACCACCATTTTCCTCACACCTGAGATGGCAATTCTCGATCTCTCATTCCACACCTTTCCACCGCAATACCACACGGTCCTATTTCATGTTCTAATAGCTACTAGGTCTGTAATCGCGACAAATTGGAAGAGCTCCGCGCCGCTCTCTATCTCTGAGGTTATCTCTAGGGTTAACAGCCAATCCCACGCAGAAAACTGTCTCGCAATCCCTCCACACCTTGTTCCCAAGCAGAAACTTAACTGGTCGCACTGGTCCTCATCTAAATATGTGCAACCACACGACACGAGTAGATAGTTACTTTATTGGTACCCCTAATTGAAATATACCTAAATGAAGCGGTTGATGTATATCCATAATTAAGATACGCATATTCCTGTGATACATTGAATATAAATGGTAACCTGTGTATTAATCTACTTTTTGCAATGTGCACTTATTCAATATGTAGTCATGGCTGACTGTTCTATTATTCTTTCTTTTTTGTTTGTTTACAATGTTCATTATGTGTTCCTTATACATCATACTTATTGTAAATCCCTTGATCTGTAATGATGAAACCTTTAAATAAAAATCTATTGTTTTAAAAAAAAAAAAAAAAGATAAGTGGCATTCAGTTTTCGTAAAGTAAATCCAGTTCCTAGTTCTCGCAAATTTCGACCAGGTCTGCAGAGCATCTTGGAGGGATGGAAAGGGTGGGAGCGGACATTTGAGCCCTAGTAATTCCGCTATCAACAAGTCCTTGAATGTAAAAGGTGCTACCGAGCCGTTTTCAATCGTGGACCAGTGATGTGATGCGGGGGAGGCCCACAAGAAATACAGTGGTTCAAGAACAGAAGCAATGTTATATAGTCTTAAATCAGGCACTGACATACCTCCCTCTTTAATACTAAGGAATAGGGTTTGTTTCCTACATCTTGGTCTTTTTGATCCCCATATAAATTGCAGGATAAGGGACTGAAGCTTGTCAATCCAAGTTGATTTTAGAATAAATGGGAGAGATCTTGAGATATATAGAAATCGCGGGAGTAGCAACATCTTAGTGAGGTTTATGCGGGCTATCCAGGATAACGGGAATTGAGATAAGCGCTTAGTTTCTTTTAATAGGGAATTATGTACTGATTCCAAATTTGCTTGAATTGTGTTGTCTAAGGAAGGGGATATTTGAATACCTAGATAGTTGATAAATGAGTCAGCCCAAATGAAGTTAAGCCGTGACAGGACGGATTTCTGTTGTGGGGAAATATATAAAGGCATAATATGAGATTTGGTCATGTTCAATTTATAATAGGACACTGCAGAGTATGATTCAAGGATCCGAAGGAGAGTTGTAAGGGAATGTTCAGGGTTCTGGCAAATCAGCAAAACGTCATCTGCAAACAAGCTAATCTTGTGTTCACAGTCGCTTAATGTTACACCAGAGATCATTGGAGACGTCCTTATCAATTCAGCTAATGGTTCTACACACATAATAAATATTAAGGGCGAAAGCGGGCATCCTTGTCTAGTCCCATTAGATATTGGAAATGAGTGTGATAAAAAACCAGAGGCCAATACCTTAGCAGAGGGGGTCGAGTATAGTGAGAGGATGGCGTTAGCTATAGGGCCAAGAAAACCAAATTTTCCTAGAACTGCTTTGAGGTAGTCCCAATTAAGCCTATCAAAAGCTTTTTCTGCGTCCAGTGACAGCAGAAAAGATGGGATTTTGTCAGTTGTTATCTTATGAATTATGTTTAGTACTCTCCTTATGCCGTCCCTTGACTGCCTACCCTTCACAAACCCCACTTGATCCTTATTGATGATATGTGGGAGAATATTACTCAATCTATTTGCTATTATTTTGGAGAAGATTTTGATGTCACAGTTCAATAACGAGATGGGTCTATAGTTAACAACTTGGTCTGTCTCCTTACCCGGCTTAGGTATGGTAGTCACAGTTGCACAAAGCATTTCCCCAGGAGCAACCCCTTTATCCGCTAGAGAATGGAAAACTGAGGTGAGATGAGGGGTTAGGATATCAGAAAACAGTTTATAATATTCATTTGACAGACCATCCGGTCCAGGGGCCTTATTGGGTTTGGAAGCTTTAATTGTGTCTTCAACCTCTTTGATCCCTATTTGTTCATTCAGTAAAGAAAGCTGTTCTGCATTAAGAGTAGGAAGTTTAACTGTTTGTAAAAATGAGTTTATTTTGTCTTTGGAAGTTTTAGGTGTTTCTGGGTCATCCTTCAAGTTGTATAGCTTGTGATAATATGAAGCAAACGCATTAGCAATGAGTTGAGGGTCATAGATCTTTGATTTATCTGGATTCGTGATATATGGGATTTTGGATCTCACTTGCAGATTTTTGACCCTTTTAGCTAACAATTTTGAGGGCCTGTCCCCTTGTAGGTAAAAGTTCCATTTGAGTCTTGAAAGATTGGCTTCATATTGAGAAAGATACAGGCTGCGTAATTTGTTTCTACATGTGAATAATTTTTCTTTATTGAGCGGGGAGGGGTCTGACTTAAACTGCTTGTCCAACGTTTCCAATGTATTGGTTAACTCATCTAAGGCTTGTTCTCTTTTTCGTTTTTCTCTGGAGGACAATTTAATACAGACCCCTCTAATTACCGCTTTATGGGCACACCACAATGTTTCTACCGAGGGGGCTGAGGGAGAGTTTAGGAGAAAGTACTCTGTCAGTGAATCTCTGAGTTCATTCACTATTTTGTGGGATTTCAGCATAAAATGGTTAATCTTCCAGGTTGAGTGAGGAGTCACAGTGGTCTTATCTGCTAGAGTTAAAAAAACTGGCGCATGGTCAGACCAAGTTAACGTACTGATTTCTGTGGAAATCACATTACAGAGGGCTCCCCTATCAACCAGGAAGAAGTCTAGTCTAGAGTGGGATTTCTTGGAGTGGGAATAGAAGGTATAGTCTACTTCCGCTGCATGTTGATACCTCCAAGGGTCATGTAAGTTTTCTTGCAGGAGGTAAGTTTTAAGTTCGGGTGCATAATGAGAACTATCTTTTGACCTATCTAGCATTTTGTCCACTACCAAGTTATAGTCTCCACATATCACCAGCTTGCCCCTCATCTTTCTTTTTGCTTTTGTAATTGTTTTAGTTATAAAGGAGTATTGTCTTATATTTGGCGCATAAAGATTAAGAATTGTATACGGGGTAGCATTGAGTACACATATTAAGATAATGTATCGACCCTTAGGATCTATCACAGATTCCAAAAGTTGAAATGAAATCGAGTTTCGGATAAGGATTGCAACACCAGCTTTTTTTTTGTGTGAACATTGTAGAAAAGGAGTGGGGGAACTGTTTATGCTGTGATCTAAAGGCATCGGATGCTTTAAGGTGTGTTTCTTGAACACATAATACATCTGCTCTAGTTTTGAGAACCTCTTTCCATAAATAGGAGCGTTTGTGGGGGGAGTTGAGCCCGTTGACATTATAGGACATAATTTTAATCCCCATATTGAGATTTAAGTAAGTAAACTAGTAAGCCTACAGCTCTGGTAGATGGAGTACATGTAACCCAGAATAGAGAAATCAGCAATACCATGGCAAAAAATAAATTGGAACCAACCATAACAATAGTAGGCGCTACAGGGGTCTCCTTCGCCTAAAACAACAAAAATTCTTTCCTTAAAGGAAATCAGAAGTGGGGGAAAGTCCTTCCACAGGCCTGAAAGGGAAAAATTGGTTAGTGAACAACCAAGCAGGGAAAAGAGAACTCTCTGTTACTGAGAGACAGAGGGGACCTGGTTTTTGCTCCTCAGAGTAGTCAGTCATTGGGTCTGGACTTGGCTCGACGGGTGGATTCCGACCATATAGGAGTGACAATTCCTGGTCTATCTTCTCTCCGTTTGGATGGAGTGTTGGCCGGGGTAGAGATTAGTCCCCAAGATAGGAGAGTGTCTCTGGCAGAGGTTGGAGACGAACAAACCACTATAGATGAGTCTTTAGATATAATCAGTTTTACCGGGAATCCCCAGCGGTAAGGAATGTTGTTGTCTCTCAAGATCTTTGTGAACATGGTAAATTCTTTTCGTTTCAGCATTGTGCCCGCTGAGAGGTCAGGGTAGATTGATATATCCTTGAAGCGCTCAGGAAGATCCGTTGCATTCCGGATGGCCCTAAGAAACCTTTCTTTAGTTGTAAAGAAGTGAATTCTCGCTATTACGTCACGTGGTATAGATGGAGACAGGTGCTTGGGTTTAGGGAGTCTGTGTATACGATCCACTCGTAAGTCCAGGTCTGAGGCATCTGGGAGAGCCAAGGCCATTAGATCAGTAAGGAATTGTGAGAGCGCATCTGGTGGAATTGTCTCAGGGATTCCCCTAAGACGTATATTGTTGCGTCTTGAGCGGTCTTCTAAATCTAAGACTTTTGATGATAGTTTTTGGACCTCCTCTTCTAAAGCTGCATTCGCATCTACAAGCAAGTTGTGGGACTTTGCAAATTCTCCCATTTTTTTCTCAACGTGCTCTGTTCTGGTTATAAGTGTTTGAATATCCATCCGGAATTCTCCCATCATTTGTTTGAAATCCCCTTGAAGGGTTTCTCTAAACGAGGAAAACAAACGTTGAAGAGTGTGTTCGGAAGCACAGAAAGATTCAGAGGTGCATTGATGACCCACATCTTCTGCTTCATATCTAGAGGAGGATTGTGATAGTGGGGGAGACGGATTTTGTCTTTCCTTATTTTGAGAACGGGTTGTTGGAGTTTGAAAGAACTCTGTCAGCTTGGTGGGCTGAGATTTATTTTTTTTGGAGTTGCCACCCATTTCACTGGTATGAAACAGAGCTAAGTAGGAGAACACCTCCTATTCAGCGCCACTTATGTATATATATATATATATATATATATATATATATATATATATATATATATTTATATATATATATATATGTAGATATTATATTATATATATATATATATATATATATATATATATATATATATATATATATATATATATATATATGGATGAGAGGAGTGGATGCAGAATGAAAATCTTGAGGTTCGAAATAGATTGATGTTCTAGAGCAGCGGTTCCTAGATTCAGGAGAAGAGGTGATAATTTATTTCTGTGGTGTAGATGCAAAGTAGTAAAGAAAATATTTTCCTCAGAGCTAGGAGTTATTCCTTAGCATAGGGCAAAAGTCTCGTTGGGAGCACTAACTGATGTTATTATAGAGATGGGGCTTCCAGGATGCAGGTTTCAGCCCAGATCAGCTCAAGATGTAGTGGATTGTCTCTCTACGCTTTCTATGTCAGAAGAGGCAGGAGAAGCTGGGATATATTTGTCAGGCACTGCCTCGTGGGCAAGATGGCGGGCCTGCCTTGTAGCGATTGTCTCTCACCTCTTATACAGCCGGTTAGCTGGTTAGCTGGGTTCGCAGGCAAGGAGGGTTCAAATCTGAAGCTGATGGGTGCAGCGTATTTCAGTTCCCTCTGACCCGCTGTGGGTATACCACGAGGTATGCGGTGGTGTCGGCAGTCTCGCGCGGAAGATGGCGGGTCCCGCGGCTGCTCCTGCCACACTACTGTCACTGGGAGCTCGCAGACCGGAGTCGGAGCCAGGCGCCCCGCTGGTGATCACCCAACCGAAACTTCACGTACCAGTAAGTGCTGTGGCCGGGCAGACGTCTCGGTACTCGCATCCGCCGAAGTCTCAGTGAAGCTGCGTGTCTCTTCTGCGGGCTGCAGAGTAAGATGGCGCCGGTCAGCCTCACTCCACGCTTCACGCCGCGGGAGAAAAGTCGCCTCGGGTTTAACAATACCCCGCCGGTAATCTCACCTAGAGGCCCGGACAGTCAGAGGTCCAAACTATACCGATTCAGGTACTCCGGAGGGCAATTAGGGGTTTATTAGAGCTGTTTTGTGAGGGTCCCCTCGGGGCCCTTGCACTATGCGACTGCCAGGATGAAGGTTCAGGCCACGCCCCCTTTCCGGCACTTTTTAACTTTCATGATTTTTTTTTTAAATATCTTTAAGAGGGGAATCAGAGGAACACATTACACCTTTCATTATTTATTTTTTTTATAACATGATAGACTTTATTAATTTTCCATAAAGTATATAAACAATCCAAATTAGACAAGGGAGATAAAAAGACAAGGGATATAACAAGAATCCAAACAAGAGTGGGCTCATCAAGCCCATAACAGCCTATTAAACAGGTTAGAATAACAGCCAACAGTTGCCATAGTCCAAATTTCCTACTATGGTTACATGCAATAGTGAAACATATCTGAGAGGAGAAATACATTGTGGTACACAAAAAGAAGATACAAATATTATATTAAAATTCAACGAGAGATAATGCCTTTCTTCAATAGAGGAAATATAAACCCCCCCCCCCCCCCCAAAAAAAAAAAAAAACAACACATTTTCTTTTATTATTATTTAAAGAATGTTGAGGCCGTCCAGACTGACCACCTGTTTCTTACTCTGGCTACCTCATGTGGGGGGATCGAAAGTGAAGTCTCACATCTAAAGTGAAAGTTGACCCTATCAATTACTTCTGAAAGGGGCGGGGACAAAGCGGACTTCCAATGTAGCGCCAACAAAAGTTTTGTGGCAATTAGAATGTGATGAAGAACTGTTCTGAACTGGGTTGGATAGTCCGCCAACGAGATATCTAGGATTGCCAGAGAGGGAGTAAGGAGGATTCGATAGTGACACACTTCCCTAATCAGATTTTCGACTTGACCCCAAAGTTGCTGAATAATCGGGCAACTCCACCACATATGAGACATAGTCCCTTCCATACCGCATCCCCTCCAGCATAGTTTTGAGTGAGATGAAGAGAAGTGGGCAAGTCTTGTAGGATGCAAGTACCAACGTAAATAAATTTTTCTCATTAATTCTAGATGATTAATACATCTAGAGTGTGATGATACTAATGAGAAGGCTTTCAGTCAAGACAGTTCTGAAAAAGAACATGAAAGCTCTTCTTCCCATTTTGTAATGAAGAGTGGTTTAGTATATTTGTCGTTTACTAACAATAAGGAGTAAGTGAGTGATAAACCTCTATCAAACCCTTTCTTGCGCAATAAATAATTGTAATAGGGAGAGGGTGTTGAAAGACGGTCCTGCCAATTCCATAAGTTAATGGCATGTCTTATTTGTAGGTATTAGTAAAAATATGATTTGGGAAAGTCATATAACTTCTGGAGTTCCGAGAAGGGTTTAAGGATATCGGACTCAAACAAGTCACCAATGTATAGTATGCCCCTTGAAGTCCATCCATTTAATGGGGGCGAAGGAATGTCAATTTTGAGGACTGTTAAAGGGCAGTTTTCTTTTAACATTGGAACCCAGTGTTTGGGATTGACGTATTGAGTCCAGGCCTTGACTGTATGTGTGAGGGTAGATAAGGTGATGTGAGGAAGATTCAAGCCTAGCGAAGCGGCAACCAATATGTCCCTAACGGAGTAAGGAGAAACTGATGTGTTCTCCAGCTTGGACCATCCTAGGAGTTCTGGAGAAGTCCATAGATATAGTATAGGGTCTAAGATAGACGCCACGTTGTAAGAAAGGAGGAGCGGAACTGATAGACCTCCCTTTTTGCTCGGCAGATAGAGATGTTGTTTCTTGCATCGTGGGCGTTTTGAATTCCATATAATATGTAGTAGTTGGGTTTGTAACCTGTTAAGTAGGGTTGGCGGGAATATGAACGGCAGGGACCTAGCTACATATAGAAATTTAGGAAGCAACATCCTTTTTACCAGGTTCATTCTCGCCATCCAGGAAAGTGGTAGTTTATTTAGCTTATTGATTTCTGAAGTAAACATCTTAGATAAATCAGATAAATTTAGACTAATAGTGTGATCGAGAGAGGGAGCAATCTTTATTCCTAAATATGTGATATATTCAGTTGTCCAAGTAAAGTTGAATTGAGATAGTTCCTTTTTAGAGCGGGGTGAAACATTAAGTGGCAGCACTACTGTTTTTGTTTGGTTTAGTTTATAATAAGATACTTTAGAGTAGAAGTTTAACAAATCCATTAGTGCCGGAATAGAGGTATCAGGGTTTGTACACAAAATGAGGATATCGTCCGCAAACAAACTGATTTTATGTTCTGAGCCTAATAGCTTTATTCCGGAAATATCTGATGAGTGGTGGATTATTTCTGCTAGAGGTTCTACACAGAGAATGTAAATTAAGGGGGATAATGGGCATCCCTGTCTGGTTCCATTGGATATGGGGAACGCATGTGATGTGAAACCTGAAGTGAATACCTTTGCCGACGGATAAGAGTACAAAGTCATAATTGCCTGCAGAAATAAGCCCGAAAAACCCAATTTAACTAGGACTGCTCTAAAGTAAGCCCAACTTAGCCGATCGAAGGCTTTTTCTGCGTCGAGGGATAATAAGAGAACTGGATTACTATTCAAGTTGGCCATTTGTATAATGTCTAAAACCCTTCTAACTTCATCTCTTGTTTGTCGACCTTTAACAAAGCCTGATTGGTCATTATTTACCAAGTAGGGGAGGATATCTCCCATTCTACTTGCTAAAATCTTGGAGTAAAATTTGATATCATTGTTGAGTAGTGATATCGGTCTGTAATTGATTACTTGTTCAGGAGATTTATCTGGTTTAGGACTCGTTGTAATTAGTGCCAAGAGCATTTCAGCAGGGGCTTCACCTTTGGTCATTATAGATTGAAACAAGGTGGTGAGGTATGGGGCAAGTACGGATTTAAATAGTTTGTAATCTTCTTTTGTGGATCCATCGGGACCAGGAGATCGGTTTAATTTAGAGCAAGCGATTGCCTTTTCGAGTTCATATAACGTAAGCGGTTTATTTAGATCTGACAACTGTTCTTGTGTCAGGGTGGGGAGATTGGCCTTCTGTAAGAATAGAGATATATCCGACGTTGAAATTGGTGGAATATTTGAGTCATTTTTAAGGTTGTATAGTCCTGTGTAATAGTCTGCAAAGTTATTGGCAATTTCTTGGGGGTCCCTGATCTTGTCCTGCGAGGAAGTCACGAGGTATGGGATTTTAGTCCTGGTTTGAAGTTTCTTCACCCATCTAGCAAGGATCTTAGATGGTTTTTACCCCTGTAGATAAAAATTCCATTTGAGTTTAGAGAGTTGGAATTCGTATAGCTGTAGGTTAAGGGTACGTAGTTGGTTTCTGCATTCCGCTAATTTTTCTTTATTAGTGCGAGATGGGTTGGCTTTGAATTCTCTATCTAAATTTTGTAGCTTATTTAGTGTCTCAGTTAGTACTACCTCTTTTTTTTTCTTTTCCCTGGATGCAAGTTTAATACAGACCCCTCTTATCACTGCCTTATGTGCACACCACAATATTTCTGGAGAAGGAGCGGAGGGGGTGTTTAATTTAAAATATTCTTTCAGAGTATCAGAGATTTCTTTGATTAAGCTCGGTGATTTTAATATCAAATGGTTAATGCGCCATGGTGTATGGGAAGGAGGACTGCAATCTTCTAATGTGAGATAAATAGGGGCATGGTCAGACCATGTTATGTAACCTATTTCAGATTTGAGGACTGACGGGAGGGTGTGCCTGTCTACTACAAATAAGTCAATCCGTGAATGAGCATTTTTGGATGCCGAATAGTAGGTATAATCTTTTTCACAGGCATGCTGATACCTCCAAGGATCGTGGAGATTTTCTTCCCATAGTAAGGATTTGAGATCTGGTATATAGCGGGAGCCACCTGTTGATCTATCCATTAATTTATCAGCTACTATATTAAAATCCCCGCAGGAAATTAGTTTACCTTTGGATACTTGTTTGGCCTTGTTTATGATTTTAGCAATAAAAGCTTTTTGCCTAGTATTGGGGGCATACAGGTTGACCAATGTGTAAAGAATAGAGTTAATTTCACATTGAAGGATTATGTATCTACCTTTAGGATCTATAGTGGCGTTTATCAGTGTGAATGCAACAGAGTCTTTGATAAAGACAGCTACTCTGGCTTTTTTAACTGGTAAAGATGAAGTGTAAGAGAAGGGGAATTTTTTATGATAAAGTCTGCAGGTGTCTAACTCTCTGAGGTGCGTTTCTTGGAGACACAATATGTCGCATTTAGCCTTTAAGGCATCTTTCCAGAGTTGGGATCTCTTTTGAGAATTGAGGCCTCTCGTATTTAATGAGAGAATTTTAAGTACCATAATGATTCTTAAGGAAGTTTGCTGTTGCTGGATTGGTCATAGTATAGTGCCAATATGTTTTAAGATTACCAGTGTACCTGCAAGTGAAACCAAGTAGCTTGGCTATGGCAGAACTAATGTAACTGTGCAAAGAAACAATAAAACACATTATGTAACACAGACAGAATATCCCTCAAGGGGAATACGAGCGTCGGGGTCAGTTCGAGGATGGAACCCGTTGGAGCAGAAGTAACTACTCAAATAGGAAAACAAAAAAAACTGTTCATGAAGGAAGACCATGAAAGGATATTTTCCAGACTGCGGGGCTTAGCTCTTTCAATCTTTGGCTCTGGTGTTCGAGCGTCATGTTTTCTCGGACCATATTGGTGTTATAGCCTCTGGACGATCTTTCCGCTTAGTTGGTGGAGAGTTCGCTGGAGTAGTAATGAGATCCCAAGAGAACAAGAGTTCTTTAGCCATAGAGGGGGTGGTGCACACTATCGTTGAGTTGTCTTTGGAGATGATGAGTTTTACGGGGAATCCCCAATGGTAGTTAATGTTATTGTCTCTTAGGATTTTCGTAACCGGGGCAAATTCCTTACGCCTTAACATTGTACCTGCCGATAGATCTGGGTATATGGAGATACCTTGGAACCTTTCAGGGAGGTTCGGGTTCTTGCGAATGGATTTAAGAAAGTTCTCTTTTGTTCGGAAAAAATGAATCCTGGCTATGACGTCGCAGGGTATTGCGGAAGAGAGATGTTTAGGCTTAGGTAGCCTGTGAATCCGATCTACAGCAAGGTCGAGGTCCGAAGCGTCTGGGAGAACTGCCGCCATGAAATCAGTAAGAAACTGCTGCAATTCATCTTGGGTGACTGTCTCAGGGACTCCTCTCAATCTAATGTTGTTTCTTCTGGACCTATCTTCTAGGTCCAGAACTTTGGCAGATAGGCGCTGTACTTCGTCTTCTAATGCCGCATTTGCGTCTATCAGTAGATTATGAGACTTGGCAAACTCCGCCATTTTGTGTTCTACATGCTCTGTCCTTGAGACTAAGGCTTGGATGTCAGATCTCAAATCACCTATCATCTGTTTGAAGTCCCCCTGGAGGGTTTCTCTAAAGGAGGAGAAGAGACGGTGTAAAGTATGCTCCGTAATATCTAGGCTGCCTGTAGCTTCTTGATGATCCATGTCAACAGATCCTTGCTGGGAGGACGCCGGAGATGAAGCAGAGAAAGGAATTTGTCTTCTACTTTCTTGGGATTGTGAAGGCGGGTTGCTAAAGAACTCAGTTAACTTTTTTGGCTTAGGATTTCTTTTCGAGGTACCACCCATTTGAGAATGAGATGAAAGGCTGCTTTGGATGAGAGCAATCTAAGATATTAGAATAAGTGTTTGAGATGGGGTCAAATCCTCCCACTAGAGACCACTCAAGTAATAAAGTTTTGAGGCAAGAACTATACTTGGTAGATATAGTATTATTCAGTATTGGCGCCTGAACGCCTGAATTTAGAATCCACTAGCTAAGGACCTCATCAACTTGAATAGAGCGTTGAATATATTTTCTTTCTCTTCTATCTGTTGTTTTTTTTTGTTTTCTTACTTTGCCCCCTGTCCTCTTCCTCTCACACGGGAGGGGTATAGTAAAAGCTGGATGATTTTCTTTAACGGATGTAGAGCCGAGTTGCTAGGAAGGCACTAGGGTTTTTAAGAGGATAGTGTCTTTAGATATAATAGACAATCAGGGTCGGTTGGATCCACCGTTAATTGGGTGCCCGATATTAGTGAAGTAACAAGAAGTCTCTAGCTGAGGCGGTATTTCAGAAGTCGCTGACTGTTTATTATCTATCACTTGGATTGGGAAACCCACTGTCGATGAGTCAGTACTGCTGGAAAGTCCTCTTTTGCTATGGATGCTGAGGAGGAAGTCTGGGATGTAGAAATATTGAGGTTCACTGCTAGCTGCTTTTTCTCGGTCTCACCTCCTGGCAGTTTGAGCCAGGAGATGTGTTTTTTTTTTCTTTTTCCCTTCTCTTCACTCTTTCCTTTACTTTTCCCCTCTCCTCTCTTTAATCCTCAGGGTAGGGACTGCAGGTGAGGGTAGGGAGTACAAGTAAGGTTTAGGAAGGGCCACAAATGTTTAAAGGAAAGAAATATGTGTATGATGGAGAGAGAGAATTCTGTAGTCCCAGTGGTAATTGAACTAGTAGAAGTTCAGCGTCTCTCAATGCACAGTGGTCACTTAAGAGGAGTTGTTCTCCCAGAGGGACCCGCCGCGGCAGGAAGGAATTGGCAGGTTTAATTTGAGAGAGAGAGGTGACTCCTTATTGTGAAGTCACCGAGCGTAGTATATTATAAGCAGCGATATGCTAAGAGCACTCCTAGGGGAACAGTGTTGCTGTTTTTAGTTCCAGGAGACTCTGCACGAGGATATTGAGTGCTGCAGTGTTGGCTCTATGCAGCCAGGGAGAAGTGAGCTGGTCTAAAGATGGCCGCCGTGCACTCACCGAGGGGAGGAGCTCCCGCAGTCTCCGCCGGCAACAGCATCAGGTGCGGTCCCTTGGAAGGAGGCTAGGTTGTCGGCAAGACCAGGATCCGGGTAGGTGACAGGTGAATTCCGTCCCCGGGCGTTGTTTCGTGCCCTTTGGTATCAGGTAGTTGTGCTCAGGAGCACAACTGTAGCTGCCGCCCTGCGATCCCGATAGCTCAGCGAGTGCAGTCTCCGGGGGTTTCAAAACTCGGCTCGGAGGGTTTAGAAATCCTTATTTCATGCTGGGAGAGGTGTAGAGTCCGGTAACAATCCCGGGTGGTGATCGCCAGCAGCTGCCAGTTATCGCGTCCAAGATGGCTCCCGCGGAAGACGAGTCCGCTTCTCCTGCAGCTCCAGAAACACCGGCAGGCGTCCCGTTAAAGAAGCAATTAGTCCGAGTGACCGAACCTTGTGACGGTCTAGAGAGTCTTGGGCCAAGAATGTCTGTAGTTCTAGCAGTCTGTAGGCTTGTTTGAGCTGCTTTAATCGGTCTTTCTGAGGAGCTCAGTTAACAAGCGTCTGGCTCCATGCAGGACCAAGCTCCGCCCCCTTCCGGCACTTTTTAAATCTGGGGGTCATGCAGGTTTGGGGCTCAAGCTGTGGCACAGGACAGGGATAGTCTATGTCCAGTTCAACTACAATGGTTGTTCAAAGACTCCTTTTTCTTGCACTTTTTAATCTGTGGGTAAGACAGGTTTAATGGTCATTCTGCGGTACAGGACAGATATAGTCAATGTCCAGTTCAACTAAAATGGTGGTTCAAAGACTCCTTTTTCTGGCACTTTTTAAATCTGTGGGTCATGCAGGTTTGATGGTCATACTGCGGTCCAGTAAAGGCATAGTCAATGTCCAGTTCAGCTAAAATGGTGGTTGAAAGACTCCGATTTCCAGCACTTTTTAATCTGTGGGTCATGCAGGTTTGCGGCTCATGCTGTGGCCCAGGACAGGTATAGTGCATGTCCAGTGAAACTAAAATGGTGGTTGAAAGACTCCTTTTTCCGGCACTTTTTCATCTGGGGTCATGCAGGTTTGGGGCTCATGCTGTGGCCCAGGACAGGGATAGTCTATGTCCAGTTCAACTAAAATGGTGGTTCAAAGACTCCTTTTCCCAGCACTTTTTAATCTGTGGGTCAGACAGGTTTAATGGTCATACTGTGGTAAAGAACAGGTATAGTCAATGTCCAGTGAAACTAAAATGGTGGTTGAAAGACTCCTTTTTCCGGCACTTTTTCATCTGGGGTCATGCAGGTTTGGGGCTCATGCTGTGGCCCAGAACAGGTATAGTCTATGTCCAGTTCAACTAAAATGGTGGTTCAGACTCCTTTTCCCAGCACTTTTAAATCTGTGGGTCAGACAGGTTTAATGTACATACTGTGGTACAGAACAGGTATAGTCAATGTCCAGTGAAACTAAAATGGTGGTTGAAAGACTCCTATTTCCGGCACTTTTTAATCTGTGGGTCAGACAGGTTTAATGGTCATTCTGCGGTACAGGACAGATATAGTCAATGTCCAGTTCAACTAAAATGGTGGTTCAAAGACTCCTTTTCCCAGCACTTTTTAATTTGTGGGTCAGACAGGTTTAATGGTCATTCTGCGGTACAGGACAGATATTGTCAATGTCCAGTTCAACTAAAATGGTGGTTCAAAGACTCCTTTTTCCGGCACTTTTTAAATCTGTGGGTCATGCAGGTTTGATATTCATACTGTGGTCCTGGAAAGGCATAGTCAATGTCCAGTTCAGCTAAAATGGTGGTTGAAAGACTCCGATTTCCAGCACTTTTTAATCTGTGGGTCAGACAGGTTTGGGGCTCATGCTGTGGCCCAGGACAGGTATAGTGCATGTCCAGTGAAAGTAAAATGGTGGTTGAAAGACTCCTTTTTCCGGCACTTTTTAATCTGGGGTCATGCAGGTTTGAGGCTCATGCTGTGGCCCAGGACAGGGATAGTCTATGTCCAGTTCAACTAAAATGGTGGTTCAAAGACTCCTTTTTCTTGCACTTTTTAATCTGTGGGTCAGACAGGTTTAATGGTCATTCTGCGGTACAGGACAGATATAGTCAATGTCCAGTTCAACTAAAATGGTGGTTCAAAGACTCCTTTTTCCGTAACTTTTTAATCTGTGGGTCAGACAGGTTCATGCTGTGGCACAGGACAGGGATAGTCTATGTCCAGTTCAACTAAAATGGTGGTTCAAAGACTCCTTTTTCAGGCACTTTTTAATCTGGAGGTCAGACAGGTTTAATGGTCATACTGTGGTACAGGACAGGTATAGTCAATGTCCAGTTCAACTAAAATGATGGTTCAAAGACTCCTTTTCCCAGCACTTTTTAATCTGTGGGTCAGACAGGATTAATAGTCACTGTGGTACAGAACAGGTATAGTCAATGTCCAGTTCAACTAGAATTGTGGTTCAAGGGCTCCTTTTTCCGGCACTTTTGAATCTGGGGGTCATGCAGGTTTGGGGCTCATGCTGTGGCCCAGGACAGGCATAGTCAATGTCCAGTTAACCTGAAATGGTGGTTCAAAGACTCCTTTTCCCAGCACTTTTTAATCTGTGGGTCAGACAGGTTTAATGGTCATACTGTGGTACAGAACAGGTATAGTCAATGTCCAGTTCAACTAAAATGGTGGTTGAAAGACTCCTTTTTCTGGCACTTTTTAATCTGTGGGTCAGACAGGTTTAATGGTCATACTGTGGTCCAGGACAGGTATAGTCAATGTCCAGTGAAACTAAAATGGTGGTTCAAAGACTCCTTTTTCTTGCATTTTTTAATCTGTGGGTCAGACAGGTTTAAGGGTCATGCTGCGTTCCAGGAAAGGGATAGTCAATGTCCAGTTCAAGTAAAATGATGGTTCAAATCATACTGCCTTCTGGCACTTTTTAATTTGTGGGTCATGCAAGTTTAAGGCTCAGGCTGTGGTGCAAGACAGGGATAGTGAATGGTGTGTGACTTTTTTTCTGTGGCTTTTATAACCTAAGTGTGTTGCCTAAGATGTAGCACGTATCCATTTGACTATTGTGGGTGTTAATTCCAGCTTCTCCAGCCCTGTTTGGTTGTAATTATGAAGGTGTTGTTCCTCTCCCATAGACTTTAATGGTCATCAGCGATAATCTATTATCGACTATCAGATATCGTCTTGATAATTGCCGATATCGACTATCGACCCGATGACGATAGTCAATGTAATCGCTCATCACTAGTCATGTATCATCCTAGTTGCAGCTCCTCCTTGGACTGATCATAAACAAATGCTGATTTTTTTTAAAGAATTTGCAACAAAAACGAACCAAGGAACCTGTGGGTGTACTTTCTTTTTTATGTAAAAGCAGTGCACAAACAATCTACACATAAATAACTCAGATAAATATTGAGTTTCTTTAATGAAGTAACCAATTAATCATAAAGAATACATTCTCACTTCAGATTCTGAAAAAAGAGAGATTATAGATTTCACTCATATGTATTACAAAATAGTGTCATTATATGCTCCTATATGCAATTAAGTTACAAATGCCTCTCATATATGTTGCCTGCAGTTTCCATCCATATTTGTACCCACATGCCCTCACCTATACAGTCCAGTCACAATAAAAGCAAACTATATGTAACGGGCGCGGCAACAACAGCATACGTTGAAGCGAGGCGCCGCTGACATCCGGGTGTGGATCCTCTGTGATCACCACAGGCAAGATGGTAGATGGAGACCACGCCAGGGAGCGGAGTCTAAGGGGCCCCTGGTCTTCACCGGAGCCCGCCGCAAAGCAGGACGGACTTAGCTGCGGGGACCCCCAGGTCGCTACCCCTGACGTGGCTACCTGCGGTGACAGCCGAGGTGCAGGACAGGAACACAGGTCGGGGGGGGGGGTAGACAGGAACATAGGAAAACATATGCAGAGCAGGTTTAAACGTACACGTCCACAGGAACACAGCAGGATACAACATCAGGATAAAGCGGGTACTGGACAGGTGACACGGCAGGATACAGCAGGTTAAGGAACAGGTGCCAAGGCAGGACACAGGACAGGTGCAGAGACAGCAGACACGACAGGCAGATGATCAGGAGCTCAGATGACTACAGACACTGGACCAGCATCTCAGGGGTTAAGTCCAGAGACACCAGCAGGAGCTCAGAGATGGACTCAGCAAGCGACTGCAACAAACAATGCAATGCACAGGACTGCAATGGACTGACCCTGAAGCACAGACAAGAACTTCATCTTATAGCCAGGGGTCACAGGTCAAGAGTAAGTTAAAACAGGACAGGGAACCTATAAAGGGCAAGAAGCTGCTGCGAGCGCGTGCCCTAGGAGGCACAGTGCACAAACAGGATCCCAGGAAGCAACAGGACAGGCAAGTACGATGAAGGCACAACACGCCAGCGGTCCATGGCAGGGGACCACGGCGTGAACTGTGACAGTATAATGTCCAGCTTCCTGTTTAAAATATTCCTCCTTTCTCTGCTTCTATCTTCTCCCATAGATCTTTTCATGAGTGATTGCACTACCTACTGGGACATTAAGACATATTTAATTTTCCAAAGTTTCCACCTCCTAAGATCTTTAAAGACTCAATAAAATGTGTGAGTGAACTCCCAGAGTAGCAGCACTGACCCTTGAATTTCTTCAATCCTAACAAATCTAGGTTGTTGGTGTTTTCAGAATATTTCCTTGGACTTGTAATATTCCTTTACTGGAGTCTCCTGAAGTCATTCAATTTTTCACTGCGTTCACATTTTATTCTAGCAGCTCACTTGAGGTGTCCATTGCATACCTTAAAAATGTATCCCAAAGAATATAACACTACCAGATAATGTCTACTTCCAGTGGATAAGGAGGACGGGTGGAAGTGATGCTCTCCTCATTCTCATACACAGTCATCTCGCTCTGAGCGTCCAATGTCGGGGATTATACTGTGTGGTAAAACCCCTTCTAGCTGTAGAATCATCCACAGCCTAAACAGGAAGTGGGAGCCTGAAACTGTAGAACGGCCCACAGGCTATACAGGAAGTGGGAGCCTAAAGCTGTAGAACCATCCACAGCCTAAACAGGAAGTTGGAGCCTGAAAGTGTAGAAATACCCACAGGCTATACAGGAAGTGGGAGCCTGCAGCTTTAGAACCCCTAAACAGTTAGTGGGAACCTGAAACTAGCTGTGAATAGCAGCCAGATGGGAAAAACTCTTTATACTGTATAAGGAATTTATAGTATGTAACAATTAATTGTTTGCTGTCTTATATGGTTATACTATTACCCTGTTTCCTCCAAAATAAGGCATCCACTGAAAATAGGACCTGGTGCAATTTTTTTCAAGCTTAGAAAAATAAGGCCTCCCTTGAAAATAAGACCAAGTAGCAGTCATTGCTACAGCTCCCCCCACACCATACATTAGGGTTAGCAGATAATTTAGATAGGTCTTACCTTGTGTGGGAGGCTACCTGGACAATATGTGCTAATTTAAGGAAAATGCTATTGCTAGACATGAAAGATTGGGGCCAATGAGTCTAAAATAAATTGAGTCAAAAGAAATTCACATGAAATTCCGGGTTTGGAGAGTCATGATGATGTTCCAGAAGATGATGACATGACTGTATTTGAATAAATGTTGCTTTTAGTTAATAAATACTGGGATTGGTGAATGTACCATAGATTGTTGGACATGGAAATAGAGTCACAAGAAACTGGTGGTGGAATTAAGAGTTTGGCTGGTTCTGCCGATGTTTGTGATGACAGGACTATGGTACATTAATAAATGTTGATTTTTTTTTCAACAATAAATGTTTCAGACCCTTACTAGACAGTCAAGGCTTGGAAGGGTTCTGATGATAGAAAATTCTGATGAGACACGGAGCATGGACGTCCTTACCCGAGACCCATGTCTGCTCCTCAGAATCATAACCCTTCCAATGGACGAGATATTGGACTAAATTCTGAACCAGATGGGAATCCAGAATCTTTTTAACTTAAAATTCCAGGAAATGTACTTTTCAAAAGATATTTATGAAATACATTATCATACCTCCCAAGTGTCCCTATTTTATTTTTTGAGGGACAGTCCCTATTTTTAACACTTGCCCTTCTGTACCTATTAGCTCTATAAATGTCCGTCTGTTTCATTTGGGAAATAGATTTGCATCAATAAGCTATCTTGCTTTAAAAATGTATCTGATTGCTTCCTTTCTGTATATTACATAACAACTCACTGAATATTTCATCATTAGATACAATGCAATCCTGAAAATGTGTCACTTTTTGGCTATCTAAAAACACGGCACGTATGTGTTTGGGCATGGTTACAGGCATGTATTGGTGTGATGTCATGTGTTTGGGCATGGTTAGAGGCATGTCTTGGTGTGGTGTCAGGTGCTTGGGCTTGGTTAGAGGCCTGGCCTGATATGTCCCTCTTTGTAATATCTAAAAGTTGGGAGGTATGCATTATGTATACTAAATGTACTAGTCAACTGTAATCTGAACAAAACCATATTTTTTATGACAGTAATACAGTTTGAACCAATGTAATGCGGAGCAAATTTTCCAGATGAAACCTTGAGGAACAGGTTCTTCACAGTAAATCATACCCACTCTCCCAAGAAATAATCAGGATCTGAAGAATGTTTTGGTTGGCCTGACATAGTTGGTTATTTTGGGCTTTAACCAGGTTCTGAAGAGCCTGAGCCCAGACTGTGCACAGTCGCTAATATGTTAGTTTGATGGTATGTTTAACAGACTCTTGGTACCAGCAGAATGAGAACCAGAAATAAACTCATAATTACAGAAGAACGGCAATATTTTAGCAGATGAATTCACTCTGTTGTTAACAACAAATTCTGCTAGAGGAAGGAACCTCTTCCATTTCTCTCAAGCATCAGACATAAAAAATGTCAGAAGTTGTTCAAGTGTTTGGTTGAATCTTTCTGTCTGTCCATTAGTTTCTACATGAAATGCAGAGGAAAAAGACAGAGATGCCCAACCACCCACAAAATTCTCTCCAGAGCCTACATACAAACTTCACTCCTTGATCACTTGGCAATAGGTAGTTTTTTGAAGGGCACCTGGTGACACATTTTGGAAATCTATCACAAATGTACCAGATAACCTTTATCCCCTGTGATAAAGGAAAAAGCCTCCAACATGGGCATAGCCATAGCCATAGCAGCCATAGCAATTGTGGTGAGACTCAGGGTTCAAAGAGGCCTTATCAGGTCCATAACATTGTTCTTTCTTTGTAAGAAACAAGTAGTTGGTGGCTTTCTGCTCTCCAGCACTGCTATTTTGGGCTCTCTGATACATGGTCCAGGTCATTTTGCAGTGAGGCCCTATAAATTCTAGTTATGCCCTGTGCTCCCACTTCGTGCTAAGGTTGTGGGTGGTTCGACAGCTCAGACTCCCATGTCCTGTTCTGGTTGTGGGCAGTTCTATAGCAATGACTGACATTTCAGCTCTGCTGTTTCTAGCTGTGTCTGTTAGAGGGACATTGGTGCAGGAAGCTTGTAAGCTGTAGTGCACAAAACTACAGAGCTCTGAAGGGTTAAAGTTTGTCATAAACATGCATTAACAATCTTTCGTTTTACAGATAACACTTGGACAGGATTGATGAAGAAATTAGAGCAGAAAGAGATGGTCAGTAAACTAGGAAAACTTATGTAAACAGGTAGTAGATAAAATCTCCTCTACCTCCTAATCAATGTAAACTCAGAACAGCAATGTACTTGGTAACAATATTTTTTTTTTACTTTTGTCTACATGTTTAAAGTGAATCATTGTGCTGAAAAACCCTTTTAACACCATCACATGGACTTTAAGTTGGGGAAAACAGAGTTACACATTTGGGATGTGAGTTTTCTCTGATTCCAGTCTTTGTCATGAGGTGGTGGCCATCAAACACAGCCACATCGCCAGCATTTGGTCATCCAGCAGAGGAGCCATTCCAATGCAATGGCACAATGGATACTAAGAACAGGCTCCCATTGCCAGACATTTAGGAGAGGCCATTAATAATGATGGTGCGTGATAAGGATTAAATACTAAGAATCACTATTTGACTTTGTATTGTATTGACACACTTTGCTGTTAGTGTTAGATGTGTTCTCCTGATCCTCAGGTGCTGACACTGTTTGTAGAAGATGATTGCATTAAACAAAAAACATTGTTAATTCCTATTGACAAATAGATCACAAGGAATCATAAGTCTACATGCTATTGCTTTATCTATTTTAATATTTACTACTTAAGATGTTTCATGAACCTTACAAAGAATTATCTGATGACTGCATTTAAAGGGGTTCATCAGAACTTAAAGCCACATTGATCCACTGTGAGAGCATATAGCTTCTGTATATTTTTTTTTCTACTTTTTCTACTTTACTATATTATACTTTACTATACTATACTATACTATATTTTATACTTTTCCCACAGTAACATACATCCTCACTTTAGTTTTTATAGATCACACAAAAAAACCAAAATTTGGAAATCAATATAGAAAGATTATTCTAAAAGACTTATTGGAAAAAAAGCTGATCTCTTCAGCATCATCTATTGGATGTAACATTCCTCAAGTCTAATCCAACTCATTGGAAGGGATTCAAGCGATGCCAGTTTTAATAATCTGAAAACAACTGTTTCGAAGTTGGATGTTATTTGATGAATGCTCAAATAGATGGCACTGAGGAGTTCAGCTCTCTTCCCATAAGACTTTTATAATATTTAAATACATAAAAGCTTAAGACCCACACTTCAACAAAATTTATACTATCCACCGGTGCCAAAAAGTCCCAAAGGGCCCACAAAAAATTTCAAACAACACAAAGCACTAAAAAATTTTGGTTTCACAGCTTTTTCACAAGGAAGGCTTCATGAACCCCTTTTAAGTTTAAAGATTTTAAATTTCTATATCATCATCATAGTGTTGACGTTTTTTTATCGACAAAGTTGAAATCGGCAAGGTTTTTATGGTGATCAAAATTTTTCCCAGTTAAAGGGCGAAAATTTAAAGGTTAAAATCTGTGCATAAACCTATTAAGATCGCCCTTTTTTTCGGCGCTTCCGAAATTTTTGGGGGCCAGAAAATAAATTTAAACAGAATAGGGGGAAAAGGGTAGATGTTGTGCACGCCCATAAACTGGGATGTTTTAAGGTTGCGTTTGGCTGGAAAAACCCACTTGACCTCTTTTTTACATAAACAGCTTTTCCCCTTTTTCAGCCCAGTGTCCTCCAGCGTCCCCAATAGGGATGGACCTGCGCTTTTCCCGTGGCCAAACAGCTCGGGCGAAATTATTCTTTTTCCCTGCAAAAGAGAAACCTCTACTATTACTGTGACCCTTTCCCAAATTTTAAATTAAAGATTAAAAGTTTTTGAACTTTATGTATTTTAGCTAAGAATTTTAAAGCACATCTCCCGCTGTAAATTCACGGGGGTTGGGAGGGGGGGGGGGGCCCCCCCCGGGGCAAACCCCACTAAAGACAAGCTCTATTTTAAAAGAACACTGGAAAAATTTTCACCAAAAACTTATTTGTAGATTTTTGTAGGGGAAATTTTTTATTTTTAACAGTTTGCTATTGAAATATTTCCGGGATTTTGGGCCCTGAACTTAAAATGGGATAAACATCTTTTTCTTAACTAAAAAAAGGTCTCTTTGTTACTGCAAAAACCCAATTTTATTATCTTTAAAACCCTTCAGAAAGGGTTTTCCCAATTTTTTACCCTTTTTTAAAAAAAAACCTGGCCCGTTGATATATCCCCCTTTGCCCGTAAATTACAAACCAGAAATTTTGTAGTCACACAGGTTGTTTGTTCCCAAAAAAATACCGGGGGAAACGTAAAAAAAAATAAACCCAATTTAAACTGTTTTATGATTTTTCCCCCGCACCCAAGCACTGTCATTGACGCAGCATTTTACGTAAATTTTAAAACACTTTTTCAAAATTTTCCCAACCACGGGTGAATTGAAAGGTGCAAAAAATACAGTTTTTTTATATAAAAAACCATAAAAATTTACGTGTTTTTTGTTTTTTTGGGCGAAACCCACACTGTTCATTGACGCAGCATCTACGTAAATTTTAAAAACAGAAAATTCTATTTCACCACGGGGAAAAATTGAAAGGTGCAAAAATACCGTTTATTATCCCAAAAACATAACAGATACGTTTTTTTTGGGATTTTTGCCCATCCAGTTTTGGGTTGAAATCCCCTTGCATTTAAAATTTCGAATCCAGAAATTTTTTTTTTGTTTAGGGGGATTTGAGAATAGCTTGATTTCCGTCTTTTAATAAAATTTTCCCAAAAACTATTCCATACCTTCTCAAATTTTTATATTTCTGAAAAATGGGGGCGAAATGCAGGTGGAAAGGGCGAGCAAAGGGGGGGTAGCAAAATGGGGGTTTGGGGTACGAGAAAAGGGTGCCCTTTCCCAGTGCTGGCGACAAAAACGCATCCCCAAGCCCGGATCGCCCAGTTGCAGGCCCTCGGGCCTGTAAAAGGGCGGGGGTCGGGGGCCCTGTAATCTAAGTAACAACATCGTCCCCAATCTGCCTTCAGTGTTAAGGGAAAAACCTGCAACTGCAGTTTTACCTCCTCGTCCTCGCAGCCCACGGCCACAAATGTATTTCATCACATCATCAGCATCGTCCAACATAGCACCCCAAATTAACCCCGTGACCCCCCTTGGGGAAATAATCCTTTTCTGAAAAACCCTCTTTGATGAAAAAAATTGGGTTGGGGTCAGAAGGCAGAAAAAAGATCAAGAGGATGTTTTAGCGCTCTGCCCCGCCCATTTTACTGATCCCCCAAACAGAGGGGGTAAAGGGAACCGGTAAAATCGCAAAAATCCCGGGCGGTCGGCAACCCCTTTTGGCAGGGCCCCCCTTGGGCTTGAGCCGAAAAGCTTCTGGATGCGGGCCAAGCGGGAAACGACCAAGTCCACCTGTGTTGATAAAGATGAGATAAACGACTTTTGCAGACCACCCCTGGCCCTTTTTCCGCAAAATTTTGCTTGCGAGCTTTTATCATTGGAAGGAGAAAGACGTTTGGGGAAATTGTCAATACGGCCCCCCGCCAAAAAAAAGGGAGGGGGCGGTCGCAGAAGTCCGCTGAAATAAATTCCCCCACCCCACGGTCAGGGGGAAAACCCCGCTCCCGCTTTTTCCCCGGGCAAAAAGGTCCAGACCTCTCAAGCCGGGGCCTTCTTTAGCAACCCCTTTCCTTTTCACCCAGCGATGTCATATGCCGTCTTTGCCGAAAACCATAAGTAAGGCAGAACCTTAAGGGGTTTAAAACCACCCCCCAACATGTCATTCCCCATGAAACCGAATGCATGATTGAAAGGGGAGGAACACTTCCCAAAAAAAAAGGCCAGACTGACTTCGGCCTCCAACCACTGACACAAAACCCCCCCTGCCTCCGCCTCCTCCTCCCCGCCCCCACCCAAGCTTTCCCCTTCAGTTTCCCATGTTCCTCAGAGTCCATGATAAAGGATCACCCTTTCCCTTCACCCTCCACCTCCCCCGAGTACCACCACACCCCCAAAAAGACCCATCCCCTTACCCCTTCTCCTTCCCCCATTTGCCCAAACCTCCCAACCGCCGACAGGGGCCAGCCCTACAGCCAGCCTTCTGTTTTCCCCATTTTGGGGGGAGCAAAGCCCCCTTTTAAACCCAAAACCACCCCAAAAGGGCCAAAAGCCTAAAGTCGGCATTGCCAGGCTTTTGGGCCCTTGGGAAATGTTGCCTTTCCTCTGGGGGAAAACAGTTTGGGTTCCCCGCCACACAGGCCCCCCGCTTGCCCCCAATCCCAAGAAGCCAGCGGGCTTTTCCCTTTTGCCAAAAAAAGCAGCCCCTTTCCCTGGCCAGCCAATGCATCAAAAATTTTTCAACGCTTTGGGCGCATCTGGTGCCCGGGAAAAGCCCCAACTCACCACCGACACTTTGGACTAGTAAAAACGGCCAAGGCCGTATATCTCTGTAAACAGCTCACTGGGTAGCGGGGGTTGGAGGGCTCTGGGGGTGACGGTGGCTCTAAAGGCTCGGCCCAACTTTTTAAAAACCCCCAGGGATGGTACAGGGCTCTTTCCCCCAAGGTCCTCTGGGGGGCCATCAGGGTGCCCAGAACACCAGGCCGTTTTGAAATTAATCTGTTTTGGGGAAAACCGTCCACACACGGGTCAGGAGCTGGGGAGGCTCTCCGAAACCGAACCAAAGCGCGGGCTGGGTGAAAGAACCTTGTGCCAGGCAAGGGGGTTGGGGGTGATAAGGGCCAAAATCTGCTGGCCCCCCCTTTCAAAAATCGGTAGTTTTTGGAGCAAACCCTTGCCTGGCACATGTCGGGAACCCTTTGTCTTCCAAAATTTCTAAAGAGCAAACCCCGGGTCTGGATGAAATGCTGAAAAAGGCTCGGGGTTCTGAGTTGGGCACCTTCCCCAACGTTCCCCACCCTTTTCCCCGTCCCCCTGGCTGCTTTGCAGCGTCAGCCCCGGCCTCCCCGTCAACCGCTCATTTTTTTGACGTGGAAACACGCGGGAAATTTCCCCAACCCCCCCAACCAGCCCCCACGATTGTGCACAGCGCAATGCCTTTATGCAGTACGAAGTGACACATGGCCTGACAACCCAGCGGTACGGCCCCTCGGGGTGTTAAAAACCACCGAGAGGGGGAGGCAGGTGAAAGAGCCGGGCCCACCTTGCCTTTTTTAAAGGGAAGCCCCCAAAAAGGCCCTTTTTCGGAAAAATCCCCCTTGTCACAAAAAGCATTTTTGGTTTGATTTTATTTCTGGAAGGGTTTCTTTGGGAACCACTCTGAAACAACGGGTCCCCCCAGCGCCAAAAGGAGGAAAACGGACACAGATGGGGGACAGGACCCCTTTCTCCGAAAAACCCCAAAAGGCCCGACAGTTTCCCAAATTTCATCTGCCCTTAAATAGGAAAGTGGTTGGGGGCCCCAAGCTAGTGCAAGGGGGCGAAATCCTCTCGGGTTTCCCATCATTTTCAGGAAAGGGTCAGGGCTGTTTTAAAACCCTGTGCCGGAGGCACGGAGGGGGGGGAAAAAGGAAAGGGGGAGGAGGTTTTCCCCAAAACCCCCAAAGTTACCGACGTCCCCCCTTTGGGAAAGGGGTTGGCGCAATTTTAAAAGGCGGAGGAGGAAGATGGGGGAAGACCCAGTTTGGGCTAGGGCCCCCGACCCAGGGTTTGGGGAAATCAAGGCTCCATCTCTAAACATAGCGTTTGGGATGCCCCATTTCCTCCAAAACATGATTCCACGCATTAAGGCCATCAAAAAACAACATTTTACTGGGTGGCCACCCCCCTGGACCCCCGGGTACAAAACAAAAATCAGCATTTTCCCTTCCACCCACCCAAAAATAGAAATAAAATGCAGGAAATGGAGACCTTGGGTGATTGATCAACGGAGACATCTGTTGCTCCCGCTTCACGTTCCCCAAATGTCACGATGGAACAACATCACGACGTGACAGCAGTAAGTTTCCAAGTAGGGCCACGGGGAGCCAAACAGGCAGGGGGCCCCGAACCAATGGGTGGGCCTCTGGGAACTTTTTTTACCACCCCCACCAACGCTTGCAAGCAGGGCACTATCCAAAACAACCCGAGATCAGCTTAAGATATGGTGCACGACCCATCTGTGGTTTTCCCAAAAAACCGATGTTTTTTTCATGTGTTTTTTGGACCCCAAAAGCCCTTCCCGGGTATCCAAAAAGGGACAAGGCCCCAGCTGGCCCCGTCCCCCGCCCTAAAAGGGGTTGGCCTGCCCAGCAGCCAGCCCTCATATCTGAGCGGGCTTTCAGCATAGCGGGGGGAGGCTTAAAAGACAAACCCCATCCGGATTTCCACAAATTTTGTGGGGTCGTTTTTACTTTTTATCAAAAATGAAAACAGGCTGGATCTTGATGATGTTTTTGGGCCCCCAAATTTCCGAGGTCACCGATTAGTTTCCGTTTTACTTCACATTTCTCTTCAAACAGAAAAAGGTCCTCTTGAAAAATTTTTTTTAAAAAGATCATTTTCTTACTGCAATTTTTTTTTTTTTTTTTTCCCCAAAAGTTCATTTTTTCTGGGTTTTGCCCGTGAGGAAAAACTGTAAAAGACAGCAAGGTTTTTTTGACAACCCCCGTATTTCCCTTTTTCTCATTTTATCTTAAAAAGTTTTCCCCATTGTCCAAAGGTTTTGGGGGGTCATGTTGCCCGTGAGATACAGCAATAAACATTTGGGCCTTTGGGAACCCGAAATGTGACCCTTTTGATGGGATTTTTCCCTCACAATTTTTAATAGTGGCCCGAAAGCATATTTATAATTTTTTTGGGGGCCCTGTACTGTGAATTTCACAATAATCATGGTCCTTTTTTAACAGAAATGTGGGTTCTAATGGGGTTTTTTTCTCCCCACAATTTTTTTTAAAATTTGGGTAGAAGTCATTTTTATAATTTTTTGGGTCAGGGTGCCCTTTAAAAAGCAGCAAAAAACTACCCGGGGCCCCAAATTAAAAAAAAGTTTTTTCTTAAAAGACCCTTTGTTCTTTCAAAAATTGACCAAAATGGCTTTAAGGGTCATGCTTTTAAAATTTTTGGGGGGCATTTTGCTGTGACATGCAAACTATACTAAAAGGTCCCATTCTAAAAAAATGTTGTTTTTTAACAACTTTGTTCTTCACAAAATTTAAGAGTGTTTCAAGGGTGATGGGGGCTGTCAAAACAGGGAAAAGGTAGGGCAACCCGTTTAAAGGACCCCATAAAAACAAAATGACTTGTTTTTGCAAGATCTTTTTAAAATAGCTATCAATCCCTGAAATTTAGACAACCCATTTAATTTCAATGAAAAAAAAAAGAAACAAAGACATGGGGGGAATTTCCCTCCTATTTTTTAAAAAAAGGGGTTTTTTTTTGAAATTTTAAAATACTAAAAAACTTTCATTTTAAAAAAATTTGCTGTTAAAAAATTCCCTGGGGAAATTTTTCCCCAAAGGGAAATAAGGAAAAATTTACCAAGTAGGGATTCAGAGGACTGGGTAATTTTGGAGCACGGGCAAAAACAAAGTACAGAGACCCTTTCCTCCAGCACGTTGAGTAAAATGAGAAAAAGAATGCCCAAAAAAAAGGGCACCCCCGGGTGTAACAAGCTTTTAAACCCCCATAAATTTTCCCAAATGAAGCTCAATTGGTCCACACTCAACGGGGGGGCAAGCCTACCCAGGTATTGACTTTTTAAGAGGGAAAGGGTGGGGTTTTTCCACCCCCCTTTTCCCACCCCCTTTCCCCACTCCCGCTTCAGCACGACAGTTTTTTTTCCTGGGGTCACCAGGGGGATTTTAACCTGCGTGTTAATAGATACGGACGCCACCTGGGGTTTTCAAACCCCACCCACGAACCCGGGACTGGGTTTATGCGTGGCCCAAAGGGCAGGGATATCCAAAGTCCAGTTCAACAAAAAAGGGGTTGAAAGACTCCTTTTTCCGGCACTTTTTAAATGTGGGGGGCAAAGGGGGTTTGGGGGTTTAGCTTGGGGCCCCGGAAGGTATAGTCAATGTCCGTTTCAACTAAAATGGTTTTTTTTTTTTTTTTTTTTTGGGGTGAAAACTTTTTTTTTTCCGGGACTTTTTTAAAAGTGGGGGCATGAAGGGTTTGGGGGTCATGCTGTGGCCCAGGACAGGGATAGTCAAAATTTTCCAGTTTAACTAAAAGGGGGGTTGAAAGACCCTTTTTTTCCCCACTTTTTTTAAATGTGGGGGCCCTGCAGGGTTTTGGGGGTCATGCTGTGGCCCCGGACGGGATATCAAAGTCCCCTTCAACTAAAATGGGGTTTAAAACTCCCTTTTTTCCGGGACTTTTTTAAAAGTGGGGGGCAGCAGGTTTGGGGGTCTTTCTGTGGGCCCCGGACAAGTAAGTCAAAGGGCCATTCAACTAAAAGGTGGTTGAAAAACTCCCTTTTTTTTCCCCCCAAATTTTTAAATGTTTGGGGCATTCAGGGTTTGGGGGTTTTGCCCGTTTGGGCCCCGGGCAGGGATGTCAATGGGCCATGAAAAATAAAATGGTGGTTTTAAAGACCCTTTTTCCGGCCTTTTTAAATGTTGGGGGGCATTGGGAGGTTTGGGGGGTCCCCTTTCTTTTCCCAGGGGCAGGGAAAAGTCAATGTCCAGTTCAACTAAAATGGTGGTTGAAAGACCCTTTTTCCGGGACTTTTTAAATGTGGGGGGCCCCCTCAAAGGGTTTTGGGGCTCATGCTGCGTTCCCCGGGCAGGGTTTTAGTCCCCAAAGTCCAGTGAAACTTTAAAATTTTGGTTGAAAACTCCTTTTTCCGGGGACTTTTTTAAAAGGGGGTCAGGGAAGGGTTTGGGGTCCTTGCTTGGGGCCCCGGGCCGGTAAAAGTCAATGTCCAATTTAAACTAAAATGGTGGGGTTAAAGACTCCTTTTTCCCCCCACTTTTTTTAAAAGTGGGGGTCATGCCGGTTTTTGGGGGTCATGCGTGGCCCCGGACAGGTATAGTCAATGTTTCCCGTTCAACTAAAATGGGTTGGAAAGACTCCCCTTTTTTCCCGGGACTTTTTTTAAAGTGGGGGTCATGCCCGGGTTTTGGGGGCCCCTGCCCGTGGCCCAGGGCAGGGAAAATCCCAAGGGCCCGTTCCCAAATAAAATTGGGGGTTTTAAAAACCCTTTTTTTCCCGGGACTTTTTTTAAAAGGGGGGTCCCTGCAGGTTTTTGGGGGTCATGGGTGGGCCCAGGGGCCCGGAATAGTCCAAAGTCCAGTTCAACTAAAAATGGTGGTTGGGAAAAAAACTCCTTTTTCCGGCAAATTTTTTTAAAATTTGGGGGGCATGCAGGTTTGGGCTCATGCTTTCTTTTCCCGGACAGGTTTTAAAATCCCAAAGTCCATTCAACTAAAATGGTTGGTTTTAAAGAAATCCTTTTTTTTCCGGGACTTTTTAAAAAGGGGGGTTTTGCCGGTTTTTTGGGGGTTTATGCTGTGGCCCAGACAGGGATATCCCAAAACCATGAAACAAAATGGTGGGTTTAAAACTCCTTTTCCGGGACTTTTAAATGTGGGGGGCAAAGCAGGGTTTTCGGCCATGCTGTGGGCCCCGGACAGGTATAGTCAATGTCCAGTTCCCAAATAAAAAGGTGGTTTTAAAGACTCCCTTTTTCCCCGGGACTTTTTAAAATTTGGGGGGCATGCAGGTTTTGGGGCCCATGCTGCGTTTTCCCGGACAGGGGTATTCCCAAAGTCCAAATTCAAGTAACATGATTTTTCAAACATACTGCCTTCGCACTTTTTTTTAATTTTTGGTTTTATTTCAGGTTTAAGGGTCCGGGTGTGGGACAAGTCAGGGAAAATAAATTGGGCTGTGACTTTTTTTTTGTGCCTTTTTTTAACCTAATTTTGTTTTCCTAAGATGTAAACATGTATTTCCCTTTGACTTTTTGTTGGGGGTTAATTTTCCCGCTTCTCCAGCCTTGTTTGGGGGAAAAATGAAGGGGTTGTTGCTCTCCCCAAAAATTTAAATTTAAAAGGTCATCGGCAAAATCGATGCTCCCCTATCGAAAACCTTATCGATACGGCCGACATCGACACGACGATCTCGATACCCAACCAATCGCCAACCAAATCTAAACACAAAAGAAGAAGGGAATTTGACCATTTCATCGGGACTAAAGCCATACTTACTTCAGGCATTGCCCTTGATCTCACACACCACGGGAAAAATACTAATGTGGTAGTAACCTTGTTCTTTAGTATCAGGTTTCATAACATTTTTATCATTCCAGACCTAGAAGACTGGTTAATGGAGGCAATCTCTCAGAAACTCTAATGCAGTTTATTGATCTGACAAACAAGGGTTAAAGGGGTTGTCTCCTGAGGAGATTTTTCCATAATGCATCCTTCATTTATGGTCCCCCCTGACTGTAATTAGCATAAAGCCCCCATGCATTCACCCCGTGTATTAAACTCCTTTTTCATTGCTAATTAAATAGATTAGAAAAAAAGCTCTGTGAAACTACTAGCAGGGGTTTATCAAAGTAAACACATAATTAGGGCTCTTGTTAAAAGAACAGAAAAATCAAGCTTTTTTATGCAGGGGCCCCACAGACTTCCACCACATAGAAGACTCACCACTGCAAAAACAAAACAAAACAGTGGGGAGAGATGTTTACAGGGCGCACGGGAACAGAAATAGCCAGGAGGTGATAAATTTACTTTGTTTTTCCTTAACAAAAAACAGATGAACAATGCAAATAAATTTTGGGAAAAAAGTCTTTATTTTGTGTTTCCCACATTTGAAACTATTCCTTTGACGAGACAAACCCTTTAACATTCCATTTTTTTCCGTTTAAATGGGCCCAAAATTAGAACTACAACCATCCAGACATGTGTTTGGGTCTCCCAATAGATTCAGTATCTAGCATTTTTTATTTTCTTCTTGTAGAAAAGTGCACAACATTCAGTAAGTCAAGCTGTTCCTAGGAGTCACAGAGAATCTGTTCATATAGTAAAGTTTCTGAGATAGGCAATCTCTACATCAGAGGCAGTTTCTTGAATGAAAGCTCATTTGAGGGATTTGCCATCAAACATGCTAAGAGAATGGGAGAGAAGCTCCAGGAATCTGGCTATAAAGTTTGTGCTACTAAGAGGCTCCAAATAAGGGTCGAGATAATGGCTCAGAGAGGAGAATCTTCTGACAGGGAAATACTTTTAACCAACAGGCTACATCCAACTTACCACAGATTTCTTAGTTTATGGTTGGAGGGGTTGCATGTTCTGAAGCATTGGACTCAGGTTTGCTTGAGAAGATCATCACATCTAAAAGCCAAAAGATTGGGCATGTTAGCCTTTCACAAGCTTCTTATAGGGAAGAATATTCTGTTAAGATCTGACAATTTGGTCCTAGCTGCTATTGAGAAAATGAACTCAGTGTCCATTCCTAACTACATAGGGCAGTATGGTGTTTCAGGGGTCAGCACAGTATAGCATGGAGTCTCAGTGGTTAGCACAATATAGTACTGTGGCTCAATGGTTAGTGCTGCTGCCTTGCATTACTGGGATCTTTAGTTCAAATCCCACCAAGGAGAACAAGGAGATTATATGTTTTCCCCATGTTTGTGGGGGTTTCCTCTAGGTACCCTGGTTTCTCCCACACTTTAAAATCATACCGATAGGCTATTTAGACTGTGAGTCCTAATAGGGACAGGGGCATATAGAATAAATGAATTAAATTACTCTTAAAATTACCCATGTGAAGGGTGTTGCTAGCGGGAAGGCAGCCATCTCAGCAATAGAGTGCTCAGTCATCTAGAATGGGAGTAAAACCCCAACTGTTTCAAATTCATTGCTTACATATCAAGTTCAAACAGTTGAAACTACTAGTAATAGATCTAAAAACCATCAAGAATTATAGGAAACTTCAAAGATCTTGTTCTCTACAGGAGTTGAACAGCTGACTTCCAGGCCTGGTGTATAACTTTCCTTCTGGAAAAAAAGATCAGAAAGATCATTGGAGCTGAGTAGCACATACATAACATCTCTTTGGCCATCCTGAGTCTTGTTCCTTGAATTTTTGAATCTTTAAAATGGGTACTTTCCCAATTCTAACCCAAAGGGGATTGTTATTCATTCTATTTATAGTGAATTGATGCCCTCGAAGTTGGGAGGAAATTCAATGAAAGGTAGGGGACAATAAGGTCCGTTTATAGTAATTTTCAAGGCTTTGAAGCTTGAAACCCGTCGAGACCTGCATTCTCGAAATTTATGGTTTTAACCAAAATAAATTTTTTAATTCGTTTTTTTCTTTTTGATGTTGGCCCCAAGAAAACTTTCCACCTTTTTATTGGGGAAAAAGAAATGTAGAAAAGTGTAACTTTGTGGAGTTTTTTCTTTTTTACAATTTAACAAATGTTTTACCGGATTTATTCTTCTTGTGATTCTGTTATAAAAACAAACTCATGACAGTTTAAAAAAAAGATTAAAAAAAAAGATAAAAAGATACTATGTATATTTTTTCAGTCTTGTTACTAACATGTTTTGTAACTAATCCGGTTTCATATATAAAGACTGAATCCGGTGTAAGCAGACCCCCCCTTTTGATACAAGATTAGGATGGATTTCCGCCCCTTTTAAAAACTTCTTGAAAATGGTTTGGGATTTAGACAAAATCTGGGGAACATATTTTTAGATAAAACCTGATATGATCTTTGGAGAGGATTTTTGATATTTCCCATTGAAAATTTACAAAAACTTTTGCCGCGGTATGTATCTTTTATTTAATTGGGTTTTAAAATTTTTTTAAACAACTGAATATCAATTGGGAAAATTACTTTTGGGATATAGAAAAAAGGGGGGTTTAAAAAACTGCCCCTTTTTTTTAAAATCCTAAAGCGGCAGGGCCCAAAATTTTGGTCATTGATTTTGATGAAAAATTTTGGGTTCAGGGTGTTTCACTTTGTAGTCTTAGATTTTTAAAAATTAAGAATAATGTTTAAAAAAAAAGGGCAACTCTAAAATTGGGGTGTAATTTTCTTATCAAATCTGGTTATGGAAATTTTTGTCTTTGCCAAAGCTTTTTTGATTTTTTTTTTATCTGTGTAACTGGAAAGCAAAATTGAAGATATTTAATGACAGATATCAATTTGTGCTACTGTCATTTCCTAACAATTCCAAATCGTTTTTTATGAAATAAAACTTTTTAAAGGTTCATTCCAGCTCACACTTTTATGACATACGATTGGCTCTGTGAGTTAAGAGTTTGCCGAAAACACCCGCTCATTGTGAATTCCCACAAAGAGATTGGAGAGTCTTTGGGAAGACTGCCCGTCCGCCATTTGAGCTGTACCTTTTGGGGGGGATAAATTTTGTTTGGTATGGGGAAAGGGTGGGCCCAAACTTTAAAAACTTTTATGGGCTTTCTTCAAGAGCTTCAATGTAATTGAAAATT
>JAODAL010014160.1:0-88445 GCA_025379985.1 Phyllomedusa bahiana
TTGTAATATCTCAGAAAAGGGGGGTGACAGATGCTTGTTCTACAGCATGTCTCCCCCCTAATAAAAAGTTTTGGGGGTTTGAGCCCCACCAGTCACCTTCCCGCGACTTAAAAGGCCAGGCAAATCCGGAGTGGAAAAAGGGGTTTTAAGCCCCACCCTATCATGCTTACTCCCAACGAAGGGCCGACCCGGGAACGGCTGTTAGACACTTGTCTAACTTTGGCCTTTCATTCCACTACGGCTCCTTACCTTGGTGGCATGTGTCGGGATTCTGAAGTGCAGCTGGGACCCTGGCTAGGATCATACTGTTTATATACCCCCTGCTTTTGCCAACTTACTATATAAAATTTTTAAAATATTATATATATTAATATATTATATCAAATAGGCGGGGCTTACACGCTGTTTTTCTAGAAGGTGTTTGCACACAGCAGTTTTTGAGTGGACTCTGTTCATGTTACCTATATGTGCTTAAAATTACTGCATAATTTTTTTTTTTTTACACTTATCACATTTCACACTAAATAACCTGTTAAATTAAAAGGATGTATGGGGCTTTTTTCGTTCTGTTTTTTCACGTCTCAGTTTCCCACTCACAAATTCATGGCTTTTTCCCCCCCCCAGTGGGGGTTTCTTAACTGAAGGGGGTGACATCACCCCCCCCCCCCTTCAACGTTATTCGCCCCCGAATGTCTCCCCCCCCCCCCCCCTCGAGTTCCACATTTAGTTTTTTTATTTTGTAAGATTTTACATACCACAGGCTTGCTTTCGGGGCCCCTAGACATTTTCTATGAACTCAGAGCCTGATCTCTTCTCCTCTCAAGCTGGAGTTTGTTCAATTGAATCCAGTTTTTAATAAACCTCCGAGCACCAAAATATCCCTTCTATGTTTAACTCGGGGCATTTGGAATTCATTTTTTCGTTTTTAGAACCCCTGCGTATTATTTGTGTTTTTTTGGTTGTGAAAAGGGTGAAATTGGTATCCCTTACTTTGATTGATAGAGGCAGTCAAATTCTCCTTCTATGTTTGCATTGGGCACCGACCCCAAAAATTCTCTGTTTTCTGATTGTAAAGCGGGTGCAGTCCCTCTGTGTTTCGTGGCTGTGCAGGGGAAAATTGTCCCCGGTCTCTTAGGGAGTGAGAGAGGAGGAATGCCATCGCCCCCTAAAACTTTTTCCCATTCCATGAATGGATAACTATTGTACAATTGATATTTTACACTTAGTGATATATTAGCATATTCTTAAATGCTTTCTGTCCCATTAAATAGCTGGAAGTTCACTACTCCCGATCAGGGAAAGTCAGTCAACCTAAGTAGAGCACTTACAGCATCTTGCTCTGGGAGGGGTCTAAAAAGAGACGGGGTCTTTTGCTCTACCTTAATGTTTTATGGAAGGTACTTTCACTGCTTAGGAGCAAATGTGTTATGCCGGTGCTCCTACTTTGAATCAAGACCCCTTGACACATTCATTTTCTTTTTTTTCTGCAAAATCCCTCAGATACAAGGATATTGGGCATACATCTATTTTAAAAAGGGTTTGCATTTTTGGTGTTGCTGCTCACCCTTAAAGAACCTGTATGATTGGGGGGGGCTTCCAGCTTGCTCATATTCTTCCAAAACTGTGTACATTTTTTCTTACTGCGTTGTCCATTAACCTAAGACTTCAGGACCAAGCTCTATTTTTCAAACATCACATGTTTCACTTAATATGGGAATAGCTTTTTAATGATTTTAACTATTCAAGTGATTTTTACTGTTTTTTTTTAACAACACATTGTGCTTTAAGTTAGTAATTCATTGTGGTCGATACAATCCTTGTTTATATGTGAAAAATGTTGTGAAAATTTGTAAAAATTTGCCATTTTCAAAATTTAAAAATATCTGCATATAAGACATTATCCCAAACAAAATAGTAAAAAGCTAACATCTACCATAAGTCTGCTTTATGCTGGCATCATTTTTTAAAGATCCTTTTACTTTTGTAAGGCCTCAGGAGGCTTTTAGATTTAGTAGCAAATTTTCAAGAGAATGTGCAACACATATTTTTTTTTTTTTAGGAACCAGTCCAGTTCGGACGTGGCTTTGATAGCCCTGTGTAAAATACAACCCCAAAATGCTCCCCTTAAGAAACTGCCCGCTCAAGATATTCAAAAACCATTTCAACCCCCTTTAGATGTTAAGCAGAAATTAAAACTAAGTGGAGGTGAAATTTGAAAATGTTATAATTTTTGCAGATTTTTAATTTTAGTAATTTTTTTTTACTGGAGCACTGCCTTTTTTTTTTTTGGTGACAATTGGGCCTAGTACGCAGTTTGACTCAACCACAAAAACAAATAGGAGACATTACAGATTTTGGGGGCTCATTTTAACAGGATTTTTTTTAGGGACAATAAGTTTTCTAAAAAATTAATAAAAAAAGCTAAAAGGCCCTGTTGGGAGGGAGCGCTATTTGGCTTTTGGAACGCAGATTTTGGTGGCTCTTATGTCACTTTTGCCAAGCCCCCAAAGTATCAGATAAGGTGAAATCTTCCAGAAACCACCACATTTTGGATTAAACACCTCTCAGGGAACTCATGCATTGTACATTTTAGGTGCACAGGTGTTCCATAGGTTTTTTAGTATTGGGCCATGACAATGAAAAAAAGCTGCAGTTTTGCCATTACTTTTTGAGCTTCATTTCTACAGCAAGCACTGGGTAATATAAATGACATACCGTATATACTCGAGTATAAGCCGAGTTTTTCAGCACAAAAAATGTGCTGAAAAACCCCCCCCTGGGCTTAAAACTCGAGTCCCTGTTGGCGCCGGGACGCTGCGATGGCCCGGGCGCCGAAAAGGACGCTTCAGTTATATACGGCACTTCAGGAGCGCATATAACTGAACCCGAGAAACCGCCGAAAAGTCCCAGGCACTACGATGGCCCGGGCGCTGTGGGCCATCTCTTCACTTGTATGCGACTCCCCGGAGCGCACACAGGTTGAAAAAATACCACTGGCGGAGCAGAGAGCGAGCGCTCCGTGCTCCGCAGGGCCTCCAGGCTTTCTGCGGCCGTCCGGAGTTTCCGGCACGGGCAGCGTGTGTTATCACCTGCGTGCGCGGCCTGATGACGTCACCCGCCTGTCCGAGAAGACCAAGGGCGCGCGGGAGACCGGACACAAGGAGGCGGAGCGGCGAGGGAGACGGAGCAGCGGGGAGCCAGGTAAGTGTTTTTTTTTTTTGTTTTAAAATGCTGCCTATGCCTGCCTCTACCTGCCTAGCGGAGCCTATACCTGGCTATAACAACCTATACCTACCTATAACATACCCAGGGGGACTATGCCTGCCTATAACCTACCTAGGGGGACCAATACCTGCCTATAACCTACCTAGGGGGACTATGCCTGCCTATAACCTACCTAGGGGGATAAAGCCTGCCTATAAAACCCACCTAGGGGGAACTAAGCCTGCCTATAACCTACCTAGGGGACTATGCCTGCCTATAACGACCTATTTAAACCCGCTATACCACCTATAAACTGCCTATGGGACATTAAACTGCCTATACCCAGCCATATTTTCCTATGGGGGACATAAACTTCCTAAAACCAGCCTATGTAATATTTGATTGGTTTCTATTTTTATTTTTAAAATTCACCAGTAGCCGCTGCATTTTCCACCCTAGGCTTATACTCGAGTCAATAAGCTTTCCCAGTTTTTGTGGCAAAAGTAGGTGCCTCGGCTTATACTCGGGTCGGCTTATACTCGAGTATATACGGTAATTTTAATATGCGGTTGGTACAATTGCAACAATATCAATTTTATATATTTTTTTTATATTTTATTACTTTTACACAATAAAAATGTGTTTGTAAAAAATTGCGTTTCTATGTCTTCCTATTCTGACAGCCATTACATAGTTACGTAGTTTGTAAGACTGAGAGAAGACAGACGTCCATCTAGTTCAACCTATTATGCTACAGTGTGGATCCAGAGAAAGGTAAAACCCCCCATGAGGGAGAAACCAATTGTCCTCATTTTGGTGAAAAACTTCCTTCCTGACTCCAAACTGGCAATCAGAATAAATCCCTGAATCAACGACCCTTCTCCAGAATCCTGGTCACTATAACTTGTTCTACTATTACAACTAGAAATGTATCCAGACCCTTCTCCAGAATCCTGGTCACCGTAACTTGTGATTATTACATCTAGAAATGTATCCAGACCCTTCTCCAGAATCCTGGTCACTATAACTTGTTCTATTATTACATCTAGAAATGTATCCAGACCCTTCTCCAGAATCCTGGTCACTATAGCTTGTTCTATTATTACATCTAGAAATGTATCCAGACCCTTCTCCAGAATCCTGGTCACTATAACTTGTTCTATTATTGCATCTAGAAATGTATCCAGACCCTTCTCCAGAATCCCGGTCACTATAACTTGCTATATTATTACATCTATAAATGTATCCAGACCCTTCTCCAGAATCGTGGTCACTATACCTTGTTATTATTACATCTAGAAATGTATCCAGACCCTTCCCCAGAATCCTGGTCACTATAGCTTGTTATATTATTACATCTAGAAATGTCTCCAGACCCTTCCCAGAATCCCGGTCACTATAACTTGTTATATTATTACATATAGAAATGTATCCAGACCCTTCCCCAGAATCCTGGGCACTATAACTTGTTATATTATTACATCTAGAAATGTCTCCAGACCCTTCTCCAGAATCCTGGTCACTATAACTTGTTATATTATTAACCTCTAGAAATGTATCCAGACCCTTCTCCAGAATCCGGGTCACTATAACTTGTTATATTATTACGTCTAGAAATGTATACAAACCCTTTTTGAACTCGGTTAGTGAATTCCCATGACAAGTTCCTCTGACATAGAGTTCCACAGTCTCATTGCTCTTACAGTAAAGAATCCCTTTCCCTGTTCATGTAGAAACATTATTTCCTCAAGACGTAGAGGATGCCCCCTTATTCTGGATACAATCCTGGGTATAATTAGATCTTGGGAGAGAGCTCTATTTCGACCTTCAATATATTTATACATATTTATTACATTCCCCAAAGCCATCTTTTCTATAACATAAATAACCCTAATCTTGCTAATCTTTCTGGGTACTGCAGTCCACCCAGTCCTTTCATTATTTTTGTTGCCACCTTTGAACCTGTTCAAGCTCTACAATGTCTTTCCTGTGCACTGGTGCCCAAAACTGTCCCCAGTATCCCCTGTGTGGTCTGACCAGTGACTTGTATAATAGTAGAATAATGTTTCCATCATGTGCATCTATGCCCGTTTAATACACCCCATAATATGTTTGCCTTGGCAGCTGCTGCCTGACACTGGCTGCTACAATTAAGTTCACTGTCCACCAGAATTCCCAAGTCCTCCAGTCACTCTTTCCCAACTATTTTCCGTTTAACAAGTAATCATGGAATGGATTTCCTCTCTACACACACGGCTCAGCTACAGGCACGTTAGACACACACGGCTCAGCTACAGGCACATTACACACGGCTCAGCTACACGCACGTTACACACACACGGCTCAGCTACAGGCACGTTACACACACACGGCTCAGCTACAGGCACATTACACACACACGGCTCAGCTACAGGCACATTACACACACACGGCTCAGCTACACGCACATTACACACGGCTCAGCTACAGGCACGTTACACACACACGGCTCAGCTACAGGCACATTACACACGGCTCAGCTACAGGCACGTTACACACACGGCTCAGCTACAGGCACATTACACACGGCTCAGCTACAGGCACATTACACACACACACGGCTCAGCTACAGGCACATTACACACACGGCTCAGCTACAGGCACATTACACACACGGCTCAGCTACAGGCACATTACACACACGGCTCAGCTACAGGCACGTTACACACACACACGGCTCAGCTACAGGCACATTACACACACACGGCTCAGCTACAGGCACATTACACACACACGGCTCAGCTACAAGGATATTACACACACACACGGCTCAGCAACAGGCACATTACACACACACACGGCTCAGCTACAGGCACATTACACACGGCTCAGCTACAGGCACGTTACACACACACGGCTCAGCTACATGCACACTACACACATATGGCTCAGCTACACACACATTACACACTCACGGCTCAGCTATAGACACATTATACACACGGCTCAGCTACAGGCACATTACACACACACACGGCTCAGCTACAGGCACGTTACACACACACGGCTCAGCTACAGGCACGTTACACACGGCTCAGCTACAGGCACATTACACACGGCTCAGCTACAGGCACATTACACACACACGGCTCAGCTACAGGCACATTACACACACACGGCTCAGCTACAGGCACATTACACACACACAGCTACAGGCACGTTACACACACACGGCTCAGCTACAGGCACGTTACACACACACTGCTCAGCTACAGGCACGTTACACACACACGGCTCAGCTACAGGCACGTTACACACACACGGCTCAGCTACAGGCACGTTACACACACACGGCTCAGCTACAGGCACATTACACACGGCTCAGCTACAGGCACATTACACACACACGGCTCAGCTACAGGCACATTACACACACACGGCTCAGCTACAGGCACGTTACACACACGGCTCAGCTACAGGCACGTTACACACACACTGCACAGCTACAGGCACGTTACACACACACGGCTCAGCTACAGGCACGTTACACACACACGGCTCAGCTACAGGCACGTTACACACACACTGCTCAGCTACAGGCACATTACACACGTCTCAGCTACAGGCACATTACACACACACGGCTCAGCTACAGGCACGTTACACACACACGGCTCAGCTACAGGCACGTTACACACACACGGCTCAGCTACACGCACATTACACACACACGGCTCAGCTACAGGCACATTACACACACACGGCTCAGCTACAGGCACGTTACACACACACGGCTCAGCTACAGGCACGTTACACACACACGGCTCAGCTACAGGCACGTTACACACCCACACATGGCTCAGCTAATGACTGAGCATCAACATCCTGATCATGTGACTGCTTGACTCCTCCCCTCCATGTGACATCATCACAGGTCCTGGCAGTACACAGCAGTCACATGACTCCTCCCCTCCATGTGACATCATCACAGGTCCTGGCAGCACACAGCAGTCACATGACTCCTCCCCTCCATGTGACATCATCACAGGTCCTGTAGAGCCAGTGCTGTGTTGCTCCCGGAGGAGGGATGGGAAGGAGCAGGAATCCCTCCATTGTGTTTCTTTTCTTCTCTATACGGCATCTATATCGTCTTCCCCGGTCACCGAGGTTACGCTGATAGAAGTATGTATAGGTTCTATGATTTTCTACTTTTCCACAATAATGGAACGTTTCAAGCAAAAAATGTGCCTCGTTTATGAAAACTGTCCAGCAATAAGACTGTGTTATCCATAGCAACCAGAGCCCATACCAACCAATCAGAACTCATAACCAATGAGAGTGCAGATTTCATTTATAAAACTGTTTTGGGAAAATGAAAGCTGCGCTGCGATTAGTTGCTGTGAGCTCGATTGGTTGCTATGGACTTTGGTTGCTATAGGCTCTGATTGGTTGTTAAGAGCTCTGATTGGTTGCTATGGGCTTTGGTTGCTATAGGCTCTGATTGGTCACTATGATCTCTGGTTGGTTGCTATGAGCTCTGATGGGTCGTTTTGAGCTCTGATTGGTTGCTATGGGCTGTGATTGGTTGCAATATGCTCTGTTTGCTTGCTATGGGCTCTGATTGGTGGCTATGAGCGCTGGTTACTATGGGCTCTGATTGTTCACTATGGGCAGATTTATTGCTATGGGTGTCACAGACAGTTTTGATAAATGAGGCCATTGCTTTTGTGATAATCTGAATAGGAACATTATGGCTGCAGATCATCACTGGCAACTTTTATTACATTACTTCTGGAGAGCGAGAGGATGGAAAACATCAATTCTACTGTTTTTGTGTACATTCTGCTGTCTACAGTGTAACCTTATCATATTGAGGGTTATTATTGGAGTGTTCCATTTTTGGTATGTAGTTATAATTTTAAAACTTATGAAAAAATGTGTTTATATATTTATTGAAAGATTATTTTTTTCTTCATAATCTTTATTGAATTGTGTTACTTTACATTTCGATCACAAAAGGAGACATAGTAACTAAGTGGACAAGATTGGAAAAAGACCCAGGTCTATCAAGTCCATTGTATATCCCTGCAGCGTTGATCCAGGGGAAGGCAAAAACCTCCTATGATGCCAATAGCCCCTGTACAAGAGGAAAAATTATTTGAATCTGGCATCAGAATAAATCCCTGGATCAGCAACCTGTCTCCAGAATCTTGTCCTCTGTAATACTGTATTTTTTCAGAAAGGCATTTAAGCTCCTCTTGAACTTCAACAGCGGCGTGATCTGCTGATACTGATAGAACACTTTGGTATAATTATAACCTGACCAGACATCTGTTTTTCTTGGGCCTCTGATATATACAGTTGAAACCAGAAGTTTCCATCCCCTCTATATAAAGCCCCATCTGCAGGTTTTTTTCACACTCTGACATGAAATCAGAATGAACCTTCCCCGTTTTAGGTCAATTAGGAACCAAAATTATTTATATTTGCCAAATATAGAATAATGAGAGAGAATTTTTAAGGCATTTTTATTACTTTCTGCAAAGTCAAAAGTTTCCATACACTGGGATTACTCTGCCTGTATACAGTTTGGGACCGCCCATATGATGATGTCAGGTCTTTGAAAGCTTCTGATTGACATCTGAGTTAATTAGAGACACACCTGTGGATGTTTTTTTTTATACACACCAGAAACACACGGCTTCTGTGTGTAACATCATGGGAAAGTCTAAAGAAATCAGCCAAGATATCAGGAAGAGAATTATGGACTTCTTCAAGTCTGGTTCTTCCTTGGGTGCAATTTTCAGATACCTGAATGTGCCTCATTCATCTGTACAAACAATTATACACAAGTACAAACAAGATGGGAATGTCCAGCCATCATACCGCTCAGGAAGAAGATGGGGTCTGTGTCTCAGAGATGAAAATGCTTTGGTCCAACATGTGCATATCAAACCAAGAACAAATGCAAAAGACCTTGTGAAAATGCCGGCGGAAGCTGGTAAGATTGTGTCATTATCCACTGTATCAACATGGGCTGAAAGGCCACTCTGCCAGGAAGAAGCCATTACTCCAAAAGAAACATATAAAAGCCAGATTAATGTTTGCAAATGCACACAGGAACAATTTTTGGAGATGTCATGTGGTCTGACGAAACTAAAATTTAACTGTTTGGCCATAATGATCATTGTTATGTTTGGAGGAAAAAGGTAGAAGCGTGGAAGCTTAAGAACACCATCCCAACTGTGAAACATGGGGATGGCAGCATCATGGTGTGGGGTTGTTTTGCTGCAGGAGGGACTGTTGCACTTCACAAAATAGATGGCATCATGAGGAAAGAAGATTATATGGCAATACTGAAGCAATATCTCAAGACATCAGCCAGGAAGTTAAAGCTTGGACGGAAATGGGTCTTTCAAATGGACAATCACCTGAAGTATAATGCCAAACTGGTTGCAAAGCGACTTAAGGAGAACCAAGCCAATGTTTTGGAGCGGCCATCACAAAGCCCTGATCTCAATCCTATTGAAAATGTATGGCCAAAACTGAAAAGGCAAGTGCGAGCATGGCGACCTAGAAACATGGCTCAGCTACACCAGTTCTGTCAGGAGGAAGGGGTCAAAATTCCTACCAACTATTGTGAGAAGCTTGTGGAAAGATCCAAAACGTTTGACCCAAGTCCTATAGTTTAGGGGCAATGCTACCAAATACTAATGAAATGGGTGGAAACTTTTGACTTTGCAAAAAGTAATAAAAATGCCTTAAAAATGCTCTCATTATTCTGGCTTTTAACGGGTGTGGTAGTGGATCCACTGGACCTCCGCAAGCGGTGGTGTAAGCCTTGCCAGGGAGCGGAGTCTAAGTAGGTCTCGGTTTTCACCAGAGCCCGCCGCAAAGCGGGATGGACTTGCTGCGGCAGGAGTCTACCAGGTCGCTACCCCTGACCTGACTTGCTTGCGGTGACTGCCGAGGTATAGCGTGGTACAAAATCGTAAGGCAAGCTCGTAGTCGTGGACAGGCGGTAAGGTCAGGACAGATGGCAAAGGTTCGTGGTCTTAGGACGTAGGCGAGAAGGTTCGGTACACGGAAATCAGGACAAGACTAGAATAGACGCTTTCTACGAAGGCAACAGGCACTAAAGATCCAGCGGGGACGTGTTGGAGGCGTTACCAATATATAGGGTCAGCGTCCGGCAATCAACCAATTACCGGCGCGCTGGCCCTTTAAATTTGAAAGAACTGGCGCACGCGCGGCAGGGGACCGCGAGGAAGTAGGAGTGCGGCGGGGTAAGTGTATGGGTGCAGGTGGGCGAGTGCGCCCGTGGCCCGACACGCGAGCCGCGGCGCAACTCGCCCGCGGGCCAGGGACTGCAGCAGGGGCATGAGAGCACCCGCAGCCTGACCCATGGGCTATGGGACCGCTCGTAACATGGCATTTGGCAAATCTAAATAATTTTGGTTCGTAAACGACCTAAAATGTGTGTATGTTACAACTGCCACCGTTCCTGAGCCTACAAAAGGATATCTGTATGTTGTGCTGCGGAAAGTTGTTCCATATTTTTTATGTAAGGATACATCAATAAATGTCACAAGAAATATTGCTACACTGTCACATTCGTGTCATCTGCTTCTGGTCGTCGGCGACGGCCGCTGCGACCATAACTGCAGATTTGCTTTATCCTGTGTGAACACAGTCCTCTACCTTGGACTTTAATTGAATCCTGGCCAACGCCAGTGGCCAGGAACTTTTCAGCACTCTCTCGGGTAATCTATTCTCTTGGTTATGGACAGGTTCTGCTCCCTATCTCTTCTGCTCTGTTTCCTCCCCTTCCCTCTTTACAGTCACCACTTCCTTCCCTCTTTGCCTGCTATAGGTTTTCCCCTGTAGTTGGCCGTCCATTCTCCTGTCGTTTCTGTGCTCTCCTGACCTTTCGCTTTGGCCTCCGGTTATCCTCTGTGTCTCACGTCTTTGTACCTCGCTGCCAGTACTGTTGCCGACTTGGACTGCCCGACCATGTTTATTGTTCTGTGTTTGTTTGTCCTGTCTGTGTTGCACCTATATCAGTGCAGCCATCAGTCTTCCGGTTGGGGCCGGCCTATTAAGGAGTCGGGTTCCCCAAAAGGCAGGGATCAGAGTCAGGGCCCACTTGTCTGTGTGTGTGTCCCTGACCGGTCTCTGACATACACACCATATATTGCCTGAGCGCCTCACCTTTTCCGTTACATTCATCTGGTATTAATATAGGGACCTAAACCTCTCCTGAGAGTGGCCCCTGAACTCCTCTGTGTGTCAGGGAGAGGTGGCCATGCATGTGCAGTGCTCTATGTTCTTTTGGAGCTTCGAGTATGGTTATGGGAGTGTACTCTGTGTTACTCAGAACTCCCATTGAAATGAATGTAGATTGACAACATATGAGAATATGATATTACTTGACACAAGATATTTAACTGCTGTTCTCATCCATGGAATACAGAATACAATCTCTACACTGTAATATATTCCTAAATGTTTCCATTATTATCTCCGATAATTGTATTCTTACATAGGATTTTGTTTTCTCTTTATATTATCTCATTTTCTTTACCTTCATTCAGGTTTCTACAACACAGATTCCTCACAGTATATTAATAAACCAGTCAATGATAATTGGGGACCAGGACAAGATGGTAGAGGACATACTGAATCTCACCCTAGAGATAATCTTTCAGCTTACTGGAGAGGTAAGAGATTCTGATGATGTCACATTACATCATTGTTATCCTCAGGGATCCATTCTTGGTCCTCTCCTCTTTTCACTCTACACAACTCCTATTGGACAAACAATCAGCAGATTTGGCTTCCAGTACCATCTCTACGCTGAAGACACTCAACTATACACTTCTTCCCGAGACCTCACTCCTGCCCTGCTACAAAACACCAGTGACTGTCTGTCCGCTGTCTCTGACATCATGTCCTCTCTCTATCTCCAACTAAACCTCACTAAAACTGAACTTCTAGTCATCCTACCAACTACTAACCCACCACACACTGCTATTTCACTATCAGAGTCTGGCACAACCATAACTCCTAGGCAGCACGCCCGCAGCCTAGGGGTTATAGTAGATTCTGATCTGTCCTTCACCCCATAAATCCAATCCCTTTTCCTCTCCTGTCATCTGCACCTCAAGAACATCTCCAGAATCCGTCCTTTTCTCACTATGGAAACAACTCAAACCCTCTTTGTTGCTCGTATTCTTTCTCTTCTTGACTACTGTAACTCCCTACTTGTTGGTCTTCCTCTCTGTAAACCCTCCCCTCTCCAATCTGTCCTGTATGCAGCAGCCAGGCTTGTCTTTCTTTCCAGCCGCTATACTGATGCCTCTACCCTGTGTCAGTCACTGCACTGGTTGCCTATTCAGTACAGAATACAACATAAACTCATCACTCTCACCCATAAGTCTCTCCACACTGCTACACCCCATACATCTACTCCCTCATCTCTGTCTACCACCCTACCCGCTCTCTCCGCTCTGCTACTGATCTAAGACTACACACCTCACTCATCCGAACCTCCCATGCCCGTCTCCAAGATTTTGCACGTATTGCACCAGTTCTCTGGAACATGTTACCCCGTGTGATCAGGCACACTCACAACCCTCACAGTTTTAAGTGTGCTCTGAAAACTCATTTTCTTAGACAAGCCTATCAAAATCCCTAATTGTTAACCCCCCAAATTCTGTCACACATTCGTCACTTCCTGCACTTTGGCACCCACAGGCACTTATCTGTATATAGATGTATGGTTGGGATGGCAGGTTCATCCACTTTTTATGTATACTACCCTATATTTATGTAAAATGGCTGGTCCATTGTAAACCAAGCACTTGTCACCCTTTGTTTCACCCATACACCCTAATAGATTGTAAGCTCTTGCGAGCAGGGCCCTCACACCTCGTGTCTCATTTGTCAGTAGCTTTTTTTATAATGTAATGTCTGGTTTGTCTGTGCTTATTCCCTCTACATTGTAAAGTGCTGCGGAATATGTTGGTGCTATATAAATAAAGATTATTATTATTATTATTGTAAGAACAGATGATATGACTGGAGAGGGGAGGGGGCTCTGATGATGTCACATTATATCATTCTTATCTATGGTAATAACAGATTATATGACTGGAGAGGGGAGGGGGCTCTGATGTCACATTACATCATTCTTATCTATGGTAATAACGGATGATATGACTGAAAATGTGAGAGATTCTGATGATATCACATTACATTATTCTTATCTATGGTAATAACAGATGATATGACTGGAGAGGGGAGGGGGCTCTGATGATGTCACACATCATTCTTATCTATAGTAATAACAGATGACATGACTGGAGAGGGGAGGGGGCTCTGATGATGTCACATTGCATCATTCTTATTTATTGTAATAACATGATATGACGGGAGAGGGGAGGGGGCTCTGATGATGTCACACATCATTCTTATCTATGGTAATAACAGATGACATGACTGGAAAGGGGAGGGGGATCTGGAAATGTTTGTAGTGATATTTATCAATCTCTCCATAAACAGGATTACACAGTAGTGAAGAAGACCTCTAGTGATTGCTCTCTGGTCCCTGTGTCTGAAGGTTGGGGAAGAACCCTGATCCCAAGCACAGAGTCCCTACCTCACTTCCTGATACACAAGGAAATCAATGAGCAGAATATCCTAGAACTCACCAACAAGATCACTGAGCTGCTGACTGGAGAGGTGACACTGCTGGGAATGCTGGGACATTATACAGTAACACTACTGGAGGGGTCTGGGTAATGACCATATAATTTTGTGTGTCAGGTTCCTATAAGGTGTCAGGACGTCGCCGTCTATTTCTCCATGGAGGAGTGGGAGTATTTAGAAGAACATAAGGATCAGTACAAGGACGTCAAAATGGAAGATCTGTACCAGGAAGTCAAAATAGAGGATCTGTACCAGGAAGTCAAAATAGAGGATCTGTACCAGGAAGTCAAAATAGAGGATCTGTACCAGGAAGTCAAGATAGAGGATCTGTACCAGGACGACATGATGGAGGATCAACAGCCGCTCACATCACCAGGTAATAGACATGACTAAGTATACATATCTTTTAAAGTGTAACTGCAATTATAACCTTATTTCTATAAATGAATATTATAAGCAAAAATAAGAAACTATTTTATATATCTTATTCAATGTCACTTTTTTTCTCCGTATGAGAATTCCTTCCTCCAGCATTCAACATGTTTGACTGTTCACTTACTCAAAATGACTAAATGGCATAGTATTACCCTGCTGCTGCACTCGCTTCTGGAATTTGCATCAGGGGCTGCATAATTCTTCCACTTTTCTAGGGATCTGCACCTATATTGAGAACAAGCCAAAAAACTTCTCTGTTTTGGGCATAAAGGTGGTTGGAACTCCCATTGATTACCATTGAAGTTCCCAGTACAGCTTAATGTAATTATCTGAGTAAACATGCAGACACTCTCTGCTCAGCCCTCCTTCCTCCTCCCCCCCCCTGCAGCAGTTCCTGAACACTGCCTGCTTGGATCTTATCTTCTCTCCTGAGCAGATAAGAGGGAGAAAACAAACCCCGTAGAGCTTGTGCACAATACAGTTAACCTCTGTGATTTAGTCAAACAATGTTTACTCAACTACAGAGACTGAATATCAGCCTCGGGAGTGTGCATGGGAGGTGGTGCGATGATGACATGGAGGAGGCTCTTGTTTTTTTAAACACAGAAACACAATGCCCCTTTTTTAAGGCTCAAGAGGACAGTTCAGCCTGTTCGGTGAGGAAATCGCTTCTTGGCAAAACCCCTTTAACCACTTAAGAGCCGAATGTTTTGTTCATCATGTTAGTTTTTTCCTCTCCGCCTTTCAAGAACCATAACTTTTACATTTTTCCAATTACAGTTGAAACCAGAAGTTTCCATCCACTATATAAAAAGACACTTTTGCCTGTTTTTCTCACTATCAGAATAAATCTTCCTCATTTTAGGTCAATTAGAAAACAAAATTATTTATATTTGCCGAATGCTAGAATAATGAGATAATTTCTTAAGGAATTTTTATTACTTTCTGTAAAGTCAAAAGTTTGCATACACTAGGATAACTATGCCTTTAAATAATTTGGGACCACCCATATGATGATATCATGTCTTTGGAAGTTTTTGATAGGTTTATTGTCAACATCTGAGTTAATTAGAGACACACCTGTGGATGTTTTTTAAGCACACCAGAAACACACTTCTTCTGTGTGTAACATCATGGGAAAGTCTAAAGAAATCAGCCAAGATATCGGAAGAGAATTGTGGACTTGCACACGTCTGGTTCATCCACGGGTACAATTTCCAGATAATTTTGTTCATCTGTACAAACAATTATACGCAAGTGCAAATTATCATTATGAATATAATGCACAAGGGTGTTCAAAGATGGGGCTCCTATGACTAACAACCGGTTTCCACCGTGTACAGAGGGGGCTCAGGGAATAAGTCCGCTCCATACTTCCTTAGTGTCGCCATCTTGCACCGGTATGTCATGGTGCACTAAGAGGTAAATAAATGTAATTTGAAATTTAAATATGACATAAATGGGAAAAACATTTTCTTTATGGACATTTCCCTTATGTCCGGTTTGAATACACAAAAAGTTCAAAGTTTTTTTAATTTAGAAAAAAAAATACAATGATTTACTTTACCATCAAATGTCTCTGTCATAGTATTTTATTTTCTATTGCTTTTGTTCTACTTTTAACCATGTTAGAGGTCACATACTAAGAGGTAGACAATAACTTAAAAGAGTGTTTCCACCATAGGCTTCAATGACATATCGCTAGGGTATGCTATCAAAGTCTGATAGGTTCGATTCCCACCGCTAGGCCCCGTACCTATCTCGGGAATGGTCCCCCGAACGTTAGTGAAGAGCTGGTTACACTTTCTCTCTAGTGTGTTCTATGGGAGCGATGTGTTCCATTATACTCAGAACTTCCATAGAACAGAATAGAGAGTCGTGCACAAGCGAAACAGGCTCTCCATTCCGCTTTGTAACTTTTAGGAATCCATTTCCAAGATAGGTGCGGGTCTCAGGTGGGACACGTTCTTTCAAGACTTTGGCTCTTCCTAGTGAAGGTCTGTGATGGGACCACTCCTTTAACAGGGTCAGTGTAGATGTGTCTAACCCTGATCACATGTTTATGAATTACCCATGTGTTTGGTGCTTTGTTTTTATATGAGGTGTTTTAATTTAATTCGGAGGGATGCTATGACTAAGAGCAGTCGTGTCTGAAACGCGACAGCAGTACCTTGCTTGCATGTAGCATACTGGTGTTACAAACCCCTTTAAAATTTTTCCAACATGTCTATATCATTTGTAATGTTATATTTTTCAAAAATAACAATCTGTTTATTTTTGGCAGATGACTGTAACAGCAGCTCAGAGAGACATCTGATTTCTTCAGATTGTAAAGCAGACGATAATGGTAGTACACAAAGTACTTTTGGAGGACATACTATGATCTCAGACACACCCTCAAGCTCTCCCACCAAGGATCTGTCATCTGCTCCTATTAAGTGGGTCCCATCTTCTGATTCATCACAGACTGTTCAGCAACATGAAACTCATAGAATGGCTGTTAAAAATCAAAGCTGTCACACAACAGACAAGCCACTTTCATGTTCAGAATGTGGCAAACGTTTTAAAGAGGAATCAGATCTTGCCCAACATCAAAATACTCACACAAGAGAGAAGCCATTTTCATGTTCAGACTGTGGAAAATGTTTTAAAATGCAGTCAACTCTTATAAAACACCAACGATGTCACACAGGGGAGAAGCCATTTTCATGTTCAGAATGTGGCAAATGTTTTACTCAAAAACCATATCTTGTAAAACATAAAAAAACTCACACAGGGGAGAAGCCTTTTTCATGTTCAGAATGTGGCAAATGGTTTACTTTGAAATCAAACCTTATTAAACACCAACATTGTCACTCAGGGGAGAAGCCATTTTCATGTTCAGAATGTGGCAAGTGTTTTACCCTGAAATCATATCTTCTTGCACATCAACAACGTCACAGAGGGGAGAAGCCGTTTTCATGTTCAGATTGTGGCAAATGCTTCACTGCAAAATCGGATCTTGTTAGACATCAACGAGCTCACTCGGGGGAGAAGCCATTTTCATGTTCAGAGTGTGGGACTTGTTTCTCTTTGAAATCGAGTCTTGTTAACCATCGACGTTGTCACACAGGAGAGAAGCCATTTTCCTGTTCAGAATGTGGGAAGTGTTTTACTCAGAGATCTTGTCTTGTTGAACATCGACGACGTCACACAGGGGAGCAGCCATTTTCGTGTTTAGAATGTGGCAGAAGTTTTACTCATAAATCACATCTTTACCAACATCAACACTGTCACACAGGGGAGAAGCCGTTTTCATGTTCAGAATGTGGCAGATGTTTTAATCGAAAATCAGCTCTTGTTGATCATCGAAGAATTCACACGGAGAGAAGCCGTTTTTATGTTCAGAATGTGGGAAAAGTTTTAATCGGAAATCAGCTCTTGTCGAACATCAACGAACTCACACAGGAGAGAAGCCATTTTCCTGTTCAGAATGTGGGAAAAGTTTCAGTGTGAAATCAAGTCTTATTCAGCATCAAAGAAATCACACAGAAGAGATCCATTTTCTTGTTCAGAATGTGGCAGATGTTTTACTCTCAGACAACATCTTACTCTCCATGAAAAGACTCACACAGCAGGGAAGCCATATTCTTGTTCAGAATGTGGCAAATGTTTTAGTATGAAATCGAGTCTTGCTAACCATCAAAGAACTCATACAGGGAAGTAGCAAGCAAAAGCAATTTATAGGAATGTGTAAAATTACTAATATGTCTTGTGTAAAAACCAAATAGAATCCAGAAAACGATCCTATATCTCAGCCGTGTGCGTGGAATATTTCATATAAATACAGGCCGTCCCCAGGTTACGAACGGGATAGGGACTATAGGTTTGTTCTTAAGTTGATTTTGTATCAGAAAGGGAAGATCTCTCCCTTTCTGAGCCACTCATTGCCTCCCACTCAGCCAACCCAGCATCGCTCTGCTCTGTACTGACGAGGGACAAACACCCCGAAACGGCTGTCTACAGATGGGTGATGCTGGCTTGGCTAATATATCCCTTTTGCTTTCCAAAGACCCAGTGAGTCAAAAGCAAATTGAGGATTTGCTACATCTAATAGAGGGCGCTTGAGCTTCTCCGCTCCTTTCCAATAATGCCTTGTGATATGTTTATTTTGTATGTAAGTCGGAACATGTATTTTTATTAAATTTAATTCTAGCACAAAAGTTTTTTTTTTTTAGTTTTTAGGAAAGGGTTTTTACATTTGTTTTGCTTTCTGTGCCCCTGTTAAGAAGATTTCACCTCATTTTCACTTCATGTGCTGCTGTGGCATGCTGGCACTTGTTGTTCCACAGCTGCTATGTGCTGTGGAACATGAAACTACAATTGCCAGTATTCTCCATAAATCTCTATTTGTAACTAGTGGACAGATGTAAGTCGGGGAATGCCTGTAGATAGAACTTTGTCTCCAAACTTTTTACCAATTATTAATAAATGTTTGCTTGAAAATGTATATATGCTTGTGTTTGGCCCTTCAGTATCTTCTTTTTGATGTTGCCTCAGAACCCAAAGAGCTGTTAGGCAGTTTTTATATAATATATCTTAAAACCTTAACATAAGGCAAAAAATGCACAGACAGGAAAATTTTTTCAAAAATGGAGACCGTTCATTGAAAACTGTTTAGAAAATGAGGAAATCCAACGAATAATGATCCCCTTTAAAGATACAAGTTGGTATCTGAAAGCTTGCATCGCTAATTCATTGGGTAGATTAAAAATAACATGATGCAGCCTGGGATTCGGTTCTTGTGGGTCTGGGGGCTTGCTGGGGGAACATAAGTAGACTCAAGAAATTCAGTTGCCACGAGAAAAAATGCTGTGTTACTTTTCGCCCACGGTGCTTCCACTATAATTCCCCCCTTATTTTTTTTTTTTATTTATTTATTTATTTTTTTATTTTTTTACCACAATGTTTAATAGTTTTTAAGATGTTTAACTGACCACAAGTTAATATTATCCTGTTTGAGACATACTGCTATGTGACATGAGATAATCATTTAGAATATCATTCTCGAACTTCTCAGCTTAATCCAGCTATGGTTATCTCTCAATATGATAGACTGTGAACTGTTATATGATTGTTTATGTGGTATGTAATTTTGCACCCAGTTTTTCTGTTGTATATTGAAAAATGTTTTCAAATAAAAACAAGTTAAAAAAAACAAAAAAAAACAAACCTTAACATATAAACCTGTCATTTTGGATTAAAGGGCTTAAGCGTGGGCTCACTCTCTGAGTCTCCTCCTTACTTGATGGATGCCAACTGTTCGATACAACTGGCACCCAACACAAGTGGCTGAGTTTAGAGACAGCTATGATCATGGCATTTAACCATTTAGACGTTGTGGTAAAGCCACTTGGCCATGGGCATTGTGTAATAGGAGACGATTGGAATGCCTATACTAGTATACTGCAATACATCAGTACTGCCTTTGTATAGTTCCAGCGATTCTTAGGGGGACTAAAAATTAGGACAAAGCTACCATTCTTGTTATTCCCAAGATAGGTAAACCCCCAGATGTTTTTAGTTCTTATCGCCCGATATTGTTTATAAATTTGGATGTCAAAATTGTAGCCACAGTGTTAGTTATGTACCTAAGCTCAGTTAATCTTACATAGTACGGTTCAAAAAAGACACGTGCCCATCAAGTTCAACCAAGGGTGGGGAAAATGTGGATGAAGGGAAAGAGAAGGATTTCAAGCCTAGTTTCCCTACTGGTGAATTCCCTGACACCCACAAGGCAAGAACCAATCTGCTCCAGGGAAGACCCCATCTCTGACCCGAGAATCGCCACCAGACAGGATCCAGACTTTTACATGGCTACATACGTATTAATATTCTTTAATTTTTAGGTAATCTAAGCCTTTCTCTCTTGCGTTTTTTTGCTGGACCAATCCGGATTCATGCCAATGAAAACAACAGACATAAATCTATAGCCTCCCTAGATAGTAAAAAAAAAGACTTTGACTCAGTGGAATGGGTGGTTTTGAAACACATGGGTTTGCCAAATGATTTTCTTCAGTGGTCAAACACCTTTTTTACGTGGTTGGCACCTCATGGCAAAGAACAGGCTGAGGATATGAAAAAAGAATTGTTGCTCTACATTAAGATAGCCTAGGATATATGAAGATTGCTGGCCAAGACCATAAAGGTGTTTAACAAGACAAGTTCTACTCAGAACAGACCTCGCCATGGTTAACCAAAGAAGTTGAGTGCACATGCTCAGCGTCACATCCAGAGATTGCCTTTTCAAAATAAACGCATGAGTGATGCCAGCATTGCTGCAGCAGTTAATGGGGTGGAGAGTCAGCCTGTTGGTGCTTAGGCCATACACTGCACACTTCATCCAATTGGTCTGCATGGCTCTTGTCCTAGAAGCAAGCCTCTTCTTAAAGATGGTGCACAAAAAAGCCCGCAAATAGTTTGCTGAAGAAGAGCAGACTAAAGACATGAATTGGTCTGATGAGACCAAGATAAACTAATTTGGTTCAGATGCTGGAAAGCGTGTGTGTTGTCATCTTTGTGAGGAGTACAAAGACAATTGTGTCTTGCCTAGAGTCAAGCATCGTGGTGGGAGTGTCATAGTTTGGGACTGCATGAGTGCTGCCAGCTGTGGGAAGCTACAGGTCATTGAGGAAGCTATGAATGCCAATACGTACTATGATACTGAAGCAGAGCATGATCCCCTCCCTTCTGGGCTGCCGGGAAGTATTCCAAAATGATAATAACCCCAACTACCTCCAAGACCAACACTGCCTTGCTAAAGAAAGTGAGGGTAAAGGTAAAGGTGCTGGACTAGCCAAGCATGTCTCCAGACCTAAACCCTATTGAGCATCTGTGGGACATCCTCAAATAGAAGGTGGAAAAGCGCTAGGTCTCTAGCATCCATTAGCTCCGTGATGTCGTCATGGAGGATGGGGTGAGGATTCCAGTAGCTGCAGTCTATGAAGCTCTAGTGACTTCCATGCCCAATAGAGTTAAGGCAGTGCTGGAAAATAATAATGGCCACTCATATTGACACTTTTGGCTCAATTTGTCCATTTTCATTTAAGGATATAGTAACTTTTGTTGTCACTTAGGGGTGTACTCGCTTTTGTTAGAGGTTTAGATATCGATGGCTGTGTTAAGTTATTTTGAGGGCTCACCAAATTTATATTGTTATACAAGCTGTACACTGACTACTTTACATTGTATCACATGTTCAGTGTTGTCCCATGTAAAGATGTAATACAATATTTACTAAAATGTGCGGGGTAAATTAACTTTTGTGAGATACATTAGTTAGTATCACCACGCCTGTGTGATCTAGTGCAATACCATGTTATTCATCCCACAAGTCGAACGCTACAATAGAAAAAAAAATCAGCTGCCGAAATGTGTTGTTTTTGATCATCTTGCATCATCCAAAAAATGGATTAAAAATGGTTTACAAAGTCACATATGCTCCAAATTGGTATCAATAAAAACTTAGATCAAAATCGTAGCGCTTGAACAAAAGAAAAATTAAAAACTTATTGGTCTCAGATCATGGCGATGCAAAGCAAATTTTTTTTTTTTTAAATTTGTTTATGACCCAGGAGACAGTAACAGCCTACATTATAGTGATCAGGAGACAAGCAGAGTATGGACACCCAAGGTAGACAAAGATCTAGGAGACAGTAATATTCTGTGCTATAGTGATCAGGAGACAAGCCTTGTTTGGACGCCCGTAATAGACTGTGATCTAGGAGACAGTAAGAGCCTGTGCTATAGTAATCAGGAGACAAGCTAGGGTCATGGTACAAGATGATCTAGGGCACATAACACTTACTATATGATCAGGAACAGCCTTTATGGACGCCCTAATAGACTGTGATCTAGGAGACAGTAAGAGCCTGTGCTATAGTAATCAGGAGACAAGCTAGGGTCATGGTACAAGATGATCTAGGGCACATTAACAGCCTCTACTATAGTGATCAGGAGACAAGCCTAGTATGGACGCCCATGGTAAACAATGATCTAGGACACCGTAACAGCCTGGACTATAGTGATCAGGAGACAAGCCTAGCATGGATGGCCATGGTAGACGATGATATAGGAGACGGTAACAGCCTGTTCCATAGTGATCAGGAGATCAGTCTAGTATGGCCACCCATGGTTTACAACAACCCAGTAGACAATAACAGCCTGCTGCACTAAAGTGCTCAGGAGACAAGCCTAGTATGGACGCCCATGGTAAACAATGATCTAGGACACCGTAACAGCCTGGACTATAGTGATCAGGAGACAAGCCTAGTATGGACGCCCATGATAGACAATGACCCAGGTGACAATAATAGCCTGCACTATAGTGATCAGGAGACAAGCCTAGTATGGACGATCATGGTAGAAAATGATCTAGAAGACAGTGATATCCTGCACCATAGTGCTCAGGAGACAAGCCTAGTATGAACGCCCATGGTAGACAATGACCCAGGAAATAGTAACAGTCTGCACTATAGTGATCAGGAGACAAGCCTAGTATGGATGACCATGGTAGACAATGACCCAGGAGACAGTAACAGCCTGTGATATAGTGATCAGGAGAGGAACCTACATAACCCATAGCCTGCTATTTTCTGACAGCTTAGTTACTGGTGGCATTCGCTGATCTCAGTTCATTGCAGATGAATGCAGGGGATCGTCCCTGTAGGGCGCAGAGCTCTGTATGATTCAGCCGGGCGATGAAGCTCATAATAAACATGAAGACCCCGTTGTGCTGACTCCACCATGGTTGCTGTACCCATTGTTTAAGTAGTAAAACAAAATGAAAACTATAAAATTTTATCGTTCCAACCTGTAGAATACAGATAACATGTCAAACATTAAACTGCATAAATACTAAACCACCCTCCAAAAAATGACAAAATTGTGTTGTAATATTTCACATTCCACCCGAAGAAAAAAAAATTATCACTGCATTATATGATACACCAGTCAATGGTACCTATACCTAGTACATCTTGTCCTGCAAAAAATATGCCCTCATACATCTAGGACACTGTATTTGTGGGAGAAAAAAAATGCCATAAAGGGTAATCAGATTATCACCTTAGGTCACTGAGCCAGTCAAGGGAGTCCTCTATCCATACATCCAATCGCTATACAATGTGTTCTAAATTATTATGCAAATTTGATTTGTATCCTAAAAATTTGATTTTTTGTATTTCAATTAAACACCTGGATGGTTCTGTGTCTTGGGGCTTTGTGGATCACTGAAATCAATCGCAAACTCCTGTTATACATAGTTTGCCTTTTGTGCCCAATTAAAGGAAATCTACTTAAGAAGGACATTCCACATTATTAAGCAGCCACAGGTTTCTAGCAATATGGGAAAGAAACAGATCTCTCTGCTGCCAAAAAGCATCAAATAGTGCAATGCCATGGACAGGGTATGAAAACGTCATATGTTTTACAAAAACTTAAATGTAATCATCGTACTGTCAAGAGATTTGTGGGCGATTCCAGGGCCACCATTTTGGTGCTCCATACAACTCAAGCCTCTGGGCCCCACCTGCTTGCCTAACCCACTGCTTCGTTCCCCCTTCCTGCAACCACCGCCACCCCAGAAAAAGTAAAAAAAATCTTTTGGGGGTGAACAAGGAACAAAATGCAATTGCGCCATTGTTTTTGGATTTATTCTTGTTGGATTCTACAACGCACAGTTTATCTGTGTTTTGTGGGTCAATACGTATACAAGGGCCAGCAAACACCTCCACATGATCACCACGTGTCACCACTATAGTGTTACTGACCAAACCAGTATACCTAGACCAATAATATCGATAACAACAATATACAAGGACCAAATAATACCCCATAGCAATAACATATGGTGACTAATACCACTATAATGTTACTGACCAAATCAGTACACAAAGACCAATATAACCAAATAACAATATAAAAAGACCACATAATACCTCACATATCACTACCATATTGTGACTACTACTACTATAATTTAACTGACCAAATCAGCATACCAAGACCAATAATAACAACAATAGACAAAGACCAAATAATACTGCCACATCATCACCACATATCTCCAGCATGAAGAGACTGAATAATACCACCATACTGTTACTCAATGTAAAATTTACAACAAGACCAATATTTCCTCCATACAGTGACCGTATATTTGTAGATACCAGGTACATAGGTGCAGTTACATTTAGTTACTGTTGTCAATCAGTATGTAGCTAGGTAGATTAGGGGGCCCACAGTAGGTAGACAGGTAGATAAGGGACCCCCAAATAGGTAAGTAGACTGGTAGGTAGATAGGGCCCCGCAGTAGTCAGGTAGATTAGGTGCCCTCCAGTAGGTAGGTAGATTAGGGGCCCCCAGAAGGTAGGTAGAATATGGGCACCCCAGAAGGTAGGTAGAATAGGGCCCCCCAGCAGGTAGATAGGGACCCCTCAGTAGGCAGGTAGATTAGGGGCCCTCATTGCATCACTTCATCGCTCCACCTGCACAACATAGTTCTCCCGGCCCCGTTGTTCATCTCAATTGTATGTGCATCGCAAGGACGTGCATACAACAGAGGTAGCCCTCATGGTTGAGAGTACAGGCCTGTTGTTTCTTTCGTTACTGTTGCTTCGCAGAGTGGCTGGGCCCCGTACAGCTGTACTGCCTGTACTGCTCTAACGGTGGCCCAAAGTGATTGTGAGCACTAATGGAGTCATGTAGATAAAGGCAGAAGGAGGAAGGTTTCTGCCAAAAATTTTAGCGGATTTAGAGAACAACTGGCTGAAAACCATTACAAAGCAGCAAACAGGTATTTGAAGCTGCTGGTGCCACAGGATTTCCGCAAAGCTCAATGTGTATGATCCTCCAGAGCAGAGGTCCCCAACTCCGGTCCTCAAGGCCCACCCCCAGGTCATGTTTTCTGGTTTTCCTTAGCATTGAACAGGTGATTTAATTATTGTCAGTGCATTCTGTCAGATATCCTGAAAACATGACCTGTTGGTGGGCCTTGAAGTTGGGGAACACTGCTCCAGAGGCTGCAATTGTCAATTGCTCACAAGTAGAAATGGTTCCAATGGGTCCAAACGTACATGAAGACTGATTAGTGATGAGTGCTGTACAACCCTAGATGGTACAGATAAATGGAGTAGTGGATGGTTGGTGGATGGGCACCATGTCCCAACAAGGCTGCAACGTCAGCAAAGAGGTAGCAGAGTCATATTTTGGGCTGAAATCATGGAGAAAGAGATGGTCAGCCCATTAGGGTGCTGGAAAATGTGTGACCTCTGAAAAGTATATAGAGTTTCTGAATGAGCACTTCCGTCCATGGTACTGAAAGAAGAACTGTTGCGTTCGTAGAAAAATCCTCTTAATGCAAGACAATGCCTTCATCTCATGCCACAGAGAAGACCTTGGAGACATTGGCTGCTTTGGGTATAAAAGGAAAGAAACTTTTGGTGTAGCCTCTGTCCCCCCTAGACCTCAACCTAATTGAGAACCTTTGGAGCATCCTCAAGCAAAAGATCTGAGGGTGGGAGGCCAATCAAATCCAAGCAGCAGCTCTGGGAGGTGATTCTGATATCCGAAGAAATTCAAGGAGAAACTTTCAAAGAACTCACCTCAATGGATGCAACTGTGATATCAAAGAAGGGTCCTACGTTACCATGGTACTTGGTCTGCTACGAATTTGTTTTTTATTGAAACAGCTTTGGATTTCAGTAAATGTGACTTTGTAATGCTTCAAATTCCCAAAATTAGCATTTTCAGTTCTTTACAACCTATAAAATGTTTTGCAACTCTATTGTACAGAATAATTTGGAATGGGGTATTTTGAGTCTTTTTTCACTTAATTTTAATGATTGGGAGATTTGTTCAATAGAACTTGATTTATCCTTGATGATTTCAACATTATTCTGTAATTCGCATCGACCAATTAGGTCAATCAGACAGCAATATAATTTGCATAATAACGTGGAACATGGCATAGTGTTGTGTGCTTGGAAGTTGCCATTTGTAGCATGGCAACTTCTTGACCATACCGCTTATCTCAAAAACCTTGGCCTTGGGAATGTGGCTGAACCACTGAAGGAGCTGAATGCTTCTCTACTGACCTCCTGCTGGTATTCTGTTAATCCCTCTATAATCTTGCTGCTATCCTGCCTGGAGTGCATACTCCTATGCCCTATGGTGTACAGCACCGCCTGCCCTACCTGCATTGTCCAAACACCTGTGGAAGAGCTTGTGGGAGATGGTAAGGTGAGTGCTGGAAAGTTCAATGAGTCCAAAGCGGAAGTCCAATTCCAATAATGCCGAGAAAATTAAAGCCTTTTCTTCCAATGCAACATTGTTAGCAGAGAGGCGGTGACAGCCGTCTGCTCCAGGCCCCATAACAGTATAGTTATCAGAGGTATAGTAACATCCATCTGCTGCATGGCCCAATAGTCAGGTGGGCAAGCAGGGGTGCAGTGACATTCTTCTGATCTAAAGCCCCATACACAGTAAAGTTGTCAGAGGTGCAGTAACATCCGTCTGCTCTGAGACCCCATACACAGTAGGGTTAGCAGAGGTGCAGCAGCATCTGTCTGCTCCGGGGCCCCATACACGTTGAGGTTAGCAGGGGTGCAGTGACATCCGTCTGCTCCGGGGCCCCATACATAATAGGGTTAGCAGAGGTGCAGTGACATCCATGTGCTCCAGGGCTTAATACACAGTAGGGTTAGCAGAGGTGCAGTGACATCCATCTGCTACGGGGCCACATACACAGAAGGGTTAGTCAAGGTGCAGTGACATCCAGCTACCCCAGGGCCCCCTACACAGTATAGTTAGCAGAGGGGCAGTGACATCTGTCTTCTCCGGGGTCTCATGCGCAGTGAGGTTCTTTTCTAACTTTTCCTCCAGTATATGAGTATCAGCTTGTACACGGATGATACCTTATTGTGTTTATCTGAGTCACAGACCTCACTACATTCCATCATTGCTGTCATCACAAACTTTGGGAATATGTCTGCACTCACAATGTACTGGTTCCAATCCTGTCCTCTTCCCCAGGGATGTTTCCTCTGAACACATGGTCTCTCCTGTGATCAGCAGACGCTTGTAGAAACCTTGAACATTGAAAATAATGTTCATGCTTTAGATATTACATGACTCAGCAATCACCTTCTGCAATATATAAGGGTTGTGGTCTCCTTTACTGGAGAAACTTCACTTCGTAAAATGTCAAGGACTCCATTACGGAAACGCCCTTTCTGGGGTGGGGGTGAGGGGTGAATACAAGGCCTGTCATAAAAATTATCAAGGACCGCTTGCTTATTTTAAATAATCACATGTGTATACAGTTAAGTGCCTGTGAGTGCCCAAGCGCAGGAAGTGACGAATGTGTGCGACAGAAATTGGGGGCTTAACAATCAGCGATATTGGTCGGCATGCCTAAGAAAATTAGTTTTCAGAGTGCACTTAAAATTATGAGGGTTGTGAGTGCGCCCGATCATGTGGGGTAATGTTCCAGAGAACCGATGCAGCACGTGATATCTTGGAGATGGGCATGGGAGATTCGGATGACAGAGGCGTGCAATCCAGGTAGGGTGGTAGACCGAGAGGAGGGAGGAGATGTAGGGGGTGCAGCACTGTGGAGAGACGGGGTAGGGTGGTAGACAGAGAAGAGGAAGGATATGTAGAGGGGTTCAGCACTGTGGAGAGCTTTATGGATGAGAGTGATGAGTTTATGCTTTATCCTGTACTGAATGGGCAACCAGTGTAGTGACTGACACAGGGTAGAGGCATCAGTATAGTGGCTGGAAAGAAAGACAAGCCTGGCTGCTGCATTCAGGACAGATTGGAGAGGGGAGAGTTTACACAGAGGGAGACCGATAAGCAGGGAGTTACAGGAGTCAAGACAAGAATGAATAAGGGCCACAATGAGAGTTTGAGATATTTCCACAGTGCGAAAAGGACGGATTCTGGAGATGTTCTTGAGGTGCAGGTGGCAGGAGCGGGCAAGGGATTGGATATAGGGGGTGAAAGACCGATCAGAGTTATGGTGGTGCCACAGACAGACAGAAATAGCAGATGAGGATTGGTCAGTAGATGGTGGGATGACTAGAAGTTCAGTTTTAGTGAGATTTAGTTTAAAGGGGTTGTCTCGCTACAATGATTGGGTTTTAATTTAAAGATCTTTAAAAAACAAGCAGCTTTGCAATATATGTTCATTACAAATGTCCTACTGATGTTGAGCTAGCACTGTTAGTATTACTACATAAGCTCCTCAAATTTCTATAGCAGCCGACCTGTTGATCCTTATCTTACTGGCTGTCAGGTCTGAATGACTCATCACCTGTGAAGACAGGTCGGAGCAGAGAGCCCCTCCAGCACAGAATGCTTCTGGAGTCTGTGTCCTTGCTGCCTGGATTAACCCTGTGTGTCCCTGCTTCCTCCTGCTCTCTACACAGATAGATGTGACAGCAGTGACCCTGTCTGTTACTATAATCATGATGTGTCTTTGGAACTGTGACTATACTAATACTATAGAGATCAGGCATGTGAATACTTTATGTTCTCCAGTATTAGTGAGACATCCTGAGTATAGTAACACTGCCCTTGTTGTTGCTGGAGATGTGGAGACTTGTAAGCTAAGCAGGGGATATAGGAACACATGCATCCCCTCTGCTCTATTAGCACACCACTTCACCTTCCTCTCTACACTCATAGATCAGCCCTCTCCTGCAACAGACCTAGGCAGGCACACACAGGGTGAACTCTGAGAGCAAACCCCCTCCCCCCCCCCTATAGAAGTTACGTAGCTGCCTGTGTGCTGATGGGAGGGGGGAGAGGGAGCAGAAGAGACAGACAAGTTAGCACTTACCAGGGACACTGTCAGGCTGATAGCTCGTAATGAGACAACTCCTTTAAGATTCAGGGAGGACATGATGTCAGAGACAGCAGACAGGCAGTCACTGGTGTTTTGTAGCAGGGCAGGTGTGATATCACCTCACACGCAGCCCTGCTACATCCATAATACCCACATACAGCTTAGCTACATCAATAACATACGCGCACACGGCTCAGCTGCTACATTCATAAGATACACACAGGGCTCAGCTCCACGCACATTACACACATAGGGCTTGACTACAGGAGCCTCTGATCAAATGGCTTTTTGACTCCTCCCCTCCATGTGACATCATCACAGGTCCTGGCAGCACACAGCAGTCACATGACTCCTCCCTCCATGTGATATCATCACAGGTCCTGGCAGCACACAGCAGTCACATGACCCCTCCCTGTGGCATCATCATAGGTCCTGTAGAGCCAGCGCTGTGTTGCTCCCGGAGGGGGGTGAGTTATGTTTTGGAGACAGGAATCCCTCCATTGTGTTTCCCTTGCTCTCCATACGATGTAGATAACGTCTTCCCTTAATCATACATGCCAACTCTCCCGCTTTTGGCGGGGGGTCCCGCCCTCCCGGGAGAGCTGGCATTCCTCCCGCCGCCAGCAGGCAGCGGAGGTTCTTTAAATGGCCGCAGCGACAGAGTAGCGCTGGTGCGCTACTCTGGCGCCGCCGGGCCGTTTCTACAGGCGGGTGAAGCGGCCGCTGCGGCCGCTCACCCGCCTGGAGACTCCCTGTGCGGGGAGGAGGCAGGAGGGATCGCTCCCTCCTCCCCCTGTATGTACAGCGCCGGTGTGCGCCGTACATACAGGTCAGCGGCGCAGGGGAAGTGACGCGCGTCTGCACTCAAATCCCCCTGAGGAGATCGTCCGGAACGGCCGCGTTGCGGGAGCCTGGTCAGGTGAGTGGCTTTTTATTTTATTTTTAGGGGAGCACTACCTGGCAACAGAGGGGGCGCTACCTAACAAACAATGGGGGCACTACCTGGCAAACAATGGGGGCATCACCTGGCAACAGAGGGGGCACAACCTGGCAAACAATGGGGGCACTACCTGGCAAACAATGGGGGCACTACCTGGCAAACAATGGGGGCACCTACCTGGCAAACAATGGGGGCACTACCTGGCAACAGAGGGGGCACTACCTGGCAACAGAGGGGGGCACTACCTGGCAAACAATGGGGGCATCACCTGGCAACAGAGGGGGCACTACCTGCTAAACAATGGGGGCACTACCTGCAACAATGGGGGCATCACCTGGCAACAGAGGGGGCACTACCTGGCAAACAATGGGGGCACCTACCTGGCAAACAATGGGGCTCCTACCTGGCAACAGAGGGGCACTACCTTGCAAACAATGGGGGCATCTACCTGGCTCACAATGGGGGCACTACCTGGCTAACAATGGGGGCACTAACTGGCAACAGAGGGGGCAACTACCTGGCAACAGGTGGCACTACCTGGCAAACAATGGGGGCATCTACCTGGCAACAGAGGGGGCAATACCTGGCTAACAATGGGGGCATCTACCTGGCAACAGAGGGGGCACTACCTGGCTAACAAATGGGGCAATACCTGGCTAACAAAGGGGGCACTACCTGGCTAACAAAGGGGGCAATACCTGCTAACAATGGGGCAATACCTGGCTAACAATGGGGGCATCTACCTGGCTAACAAAGGGGGCACTACCTGGCACAGGGGGCACTACCTGGCAAACAATGGGGGCATCTACCTGGCAACAGAGGGGGCAATACCTGGCTAACATTGGGGCACTCTACCTGGCAACAGAGGGGGCACTACCTGGCTAACAAAGGGGGCAATACCTGGCTAACAATGGGGGCATCTACCTGGCTAACAAAGGGGGCACCTACCTGGCTAACAAAGGGGCACTATCTGGCTAACAATGGGGGCATCTACCTGGCAACAGAGGGGGCAACTACCTGGCAACAGAGGGGGCACTACCGGGCAAAAGAGGGGACACGACCTGGCTACCAAAGGGGGCACTACCTGGCTAACAAACGGGGGCATCTACCAGGCTACAGAGGGGGCATCTACTAGGCTACAAGGGGGCATCTACCTGCCTGTAGGGGGCACTACCTGGTTATGGGGGCTACTACCTGGCTATAAGGGCATCTACATACGCCACCGACTACAGTCACCTGCTTTTTCAATTTCAAAAGTTGGCAACTATGCCCTTAATGCTCTAGTTGCCGCGGTTACACTGATAGAAGAATGTAGATTATTCTACTTTTGCCCAATAATAGGACATTTCATGGAGTAAATAGTGTATCGAAACTGTGTAAAGTGGTCTTTGTTGCCCATAGTAACCAATCATAACTCATTGCATGCTATGGGCTCTGATTGGTTGCTATGAGCTATGATTATTTGTTATGGGCTCTGATTGGTTGCAATGAGCTCTGATTGGTTGCTATGGGCTCTGATTGGCTGCCATGAGCTCTGATTGGTTGCTATTATCTCTGATTGGTTGCTATGAGCTTCACAAACAGTTTTGATAAATGAGTCCATTACTGTTGTTGCCTTCCAAGAGCCGGAACTTATTTTTCGTCTATTGACGTCTTGTGTGAGACGAGTATTTTATGACAATTTATAGGGAAATTCTGGCTGCAGATAAATCACTGGTAACTTTTATTACATTAGTTGTGTGGGGGGAGGGGGAAATGGAAAAAAATCGATTTTTCTTTTTGGTGTATGTTCTGCAGTTTACATCATGTTACCTTTTTATGCTAGTGGTTATTATTGCAGCGGCCCATCTCTATTATATGGTCATGGTTTTAAACACTTACAAAAAAAATTTTATGATGAAGAGAATACCCACATTACTCACAAAAAGTTCAGGATATTTGACTTTTGGTTGAAATTTCAGGATGAACATATAATTTCTTGAAATTTTTTTTAAGTGCACTAAGGGCAACATGTATTAAAACTGTTTAGGTCTAAAATTCACTTTGTTGCTCATAGCAACCAATCAGAGGGCCCCTTTAATTTTTCCGGAGCACTATTTGAAATGAAAGGGGCACTTTGATTGGTTGCTGTGGGCGACAAAGTGAGTTATAGACCTGTGGCCCCACAAAGGCCCCAATCTCTTCCCTTTAGATGCACATGTCCAAGTGTCCAATATTTTAGTACTTTTTTGCACAACTAACTGATCTCTAACAAGGAGTTTGATCCCTGAATCGCCCAAGAAATTTATTGGATCAATTTGAATCATGATGTAAACAGTCCTCCGCATCCTGATGTTCACAATGTGACATAATGAGACCAAGACAACACCTTACAATTGATCAACAGGCTCAGCGGTTAGCACAGTACATCATGGTGGCTCAGCGGTTTGCACAGTACAGCACGGTGGCTCAGCGGTTAGCACAGTAAAGCACGGTGGCTCAGCGTTTAGCACAGTGCAGCAGGGTGGCTCAGTGGTTGGCACAGTGCAGCACAGCGGCTCGGTGGTTAGCGCAGTGCAGCACGGTGGCTCAGCGGTTAGCACAGTTCGGCACGGTGGCTCAGCGTTAGCACAGTGCAGCACGGTGGCTCAGAGGTTAGCACAGTACAGCACGGTGGCTCAGCGTTTAGCACAGTGCAGCAGGGTGGCTCAGTGGTTGGCACAGTGCAGCACAGCGGCTCGGTGGTTAGCGCAGTACAGCACGATGGATCAGCGGTTAGCGCAGTACAGCGCGATGGCTCAGTGGTTAGCGCTTTGCAGCACCTGGCTCAGCGGTTAGCACAGTGCAGCATGGTGGCTCAGCGTTTGGCACAGTGCAGCACGGTGGCTCGGTGGTTGGCACAGTGCAGCACGGTGGTTCGGTGGTTTTCACAGTGCAGAACGGCGTATGTGTGGTTAGTGCAGTGCAGCACGGTAGCTCGGCGGTTAGCGTAGTGCAGCACAGTAGCTCGGCGGTTAGCGTAGTGCAGCACGGTAGCTCGGCGGTTAGTGTAGTGCAGCACGGTAGCTCGGCCGTTAGCGTAGTGCAGCACGGTAGCTCGGCGGTTAGCGCAGTGCAGTACGGTGCCTCAGCGGTTAGCGCAGTGCAGCACGGTGCCTCAGCGGTTAGCGCAGTGCAGCACGGTGCCTCAGCGGTTACCGCAGTGCAGCACGGTGCCTCAGCGGTTAGCGCAGTGCAGAACGGTGGCTCAGTGGTTAGCGCAGTGCAGCATGGTGGCTCTTTGGTTAGTGCAGTACAGCATGGTGGCTCAGTGGTTAGTGCAGTACAGCATGGTGGCTCAGTGGTTAGTACAGTACAGCATGGTGGCTCAGCGGTTAGTACAGTACAGCATGGTGGCTCAGCGGTTAGCACAGTGCAGGATGTCGGCTCAGCGGTTAGCATAGTGCAGCACGGTGGCTCAGCGGTTAGTACAGTACAGAATGGTGGCTCAGTGGTTAGTACAGTACAGCACGGTGGCTTAGTAGTAAGGACAGTGCGTCATTGTGGCTCATGGTGGTTTACAAAGCTCCTTATTTAAATCCCACCAAGAACAGCATTTGGAAAGACTTCTTCCCATGTTTGTGTAGGTTTCCTATTGGTACTCTGGTTGCCCCCACACTCTAAACACATACTGGTAGGTTAATCTGAAATTTAGATTGTGAGCCCCAAGAGGGACAGGGACCAATGTGAATGATGACAATCTCTGGACAGTTCTGTGGAATGCAACAGCACTGCATAAATGAACAAAGTAAATTAAAAATACATTATTAGTAATCAATACCATATCAGATGTACATTAAAACTTGTCCCTTACCAAAAGCAAATCAAAGTGCAATTGCCGCTTGTTGCTGGACACATTACACTGCCCAAGTACAAGTAACTAAGCATTTTCTCAGCACTTAGTTGCTCCTCTGACACTACTGATAACATATAAAGCTCCCCTCAGCAACATCTTACACATAAGGGTTGCCTCACTACAAAGATTATCCATTAACATGTAGAAAACAGTAAATTAAGACATCTTCAAAATATATTGCTTTGTTTATTTTTCTTTGTTAAGGAGATAAAAGTGATTTGATCAGCTCTGGGTGTACTCAGGTTTCTCTAGGTTACTGCCCTGCTCTCCCCTGCTGTTTTTCTTATCTGATAGCAGGGATGAGGTCATCAAGCAAGTTGGCACACAAAACTGCCAGCAGTTGAAGAGCTTGAGGGTTATCTGATCTAACAAACAAAGGAGACTAAGCTGCTTTTCACTGGCTCTGTGAAATAGCATGGTGAGACAACTCCATTAAATTGAGCAGGTGCTCATACAACACTTTATAGCTCTAAAACACCATATCAAATAGCTGCAGAACCCAGAGAGGGGGGATCAGCATTTATAAAACATTTATGGTATGTTCTCTAAATATATTACAAGCCCGAAAATTGAAAAATCTCTATAAAGCAGGATTCCTGTACCCAAATCCTACCCACTTACATTGAATTCATGTTACAATAATAAAACTGTTGTTATATCCACGGGCCATACCAGCGCCAATGCTCCTGGGTTCTCCTAATATTTATGTCGTGCAACAACATTGGTTGCAGTGGTGATACCAGTATGTATGTAATGTGACCACTGTTCCCCATACTGGTATCACCTCTGTGGCCAGTAATTAGCTGCGGCTGACATTTGAGGATACAACATTATTTGACACAAGATATTTAACATTGAATAGATAATAAATCTACACTGTAAAATATTCATAAATGTTTCCCGTTATCTCAAGGAATTGTATTTTTACATAGGATTTTGTGTGGTTCTTACATTGTTATCTTCCTACATTTAGAGATTCCCCTCAGTTCATTTCTTCTTAAAATAACAGTCAATGATGATTAAGAACCAGGACGAAATGGCGGAAAGTATATTCAACCTCGCCCTAGAGATAATCTTCCAGCTTACTGGAGAGGTAAGAGATTCTGATGATGTCACATTACATCATTCTTATCTATGGTAATAACAGATGATATGACTGGAGAGGGGAGGGGGCTCTGATGATGTCACATTACATCATTCTTATCTATGGTAATAACAGGTGATAGGACTGGAGAGGTAAGAGATTCTGATGATGTCACATTACATCATTCTTATCTATGGTAATAACAGATGATGAGAGGGGAGGGGGATCGGATGATGTCACATTACATCATTCTTATCTATGGTAATAAAAGATATGACTGGAGAGGGGAGCGATTCTGATGATGTCACACTACATCATTCTTATCTATAGTAATAACGGATGATATGACTGGAGAGGGGAGGGAGCTCTGATGATTTCACATTACATCATTCTTATCTATGGTAATAACAGATGATATGTCTGGAGAGGTTATGGACTGAAAATGTATGTAAAGATTTCTCTTTTTTATTGTCTGTCTCCATAAACAGGATTACACAGTAGTCAAGACCTCTAGTGATCGCCATCAGGACTCAGAGTCTGAAGGATGTGGAAGAACCATGAGCCCAATCACGGGGCTGCCACCTTTCTTCTTGATACACAAGGAAATCAATGAACAGAAGATCCTGGAACTCACCAACAAGATGATCGAGCTGCTGACTGGAGAGGTGAGGCTGCTAGGAATGCTGGGATATTATACAGTAACACCACTGGAGGAGTCTGGGTGATGACTGTATCATTTTGTGTGTCAGGTTCCTATAAGGTGTCAGGACGTCGCTGTCTATTTCTCCATGGAGGAGTGGGAGTATTTAGAAGAACACAAGTATCTGTACAAAGACATCAAGATGGAGGAGCAGTATCCTCTCACATCTCCAGGTAATAGACATGACTAAGTATACACACCTTCTATAATGTAACCACAATTATAAACTTATTTCTATAAATTAATACTTTGTAAGATATCTTGTTCAAGGAAAATTCCACCTTTTTCCACATATCAGAATCCTTCCCTCATCCATCCAGCAAGCTTGACTTTTCACTCACAAAACATTTAAGGAATGGCCGCCAGACTCACTTGATGCAGGAATGTGTGTCACAGTGCAAGTTTTTTTATTCTGGTTCACCAGGAAATTTATTTAAATTATCCATCATGACTGCACCAGGTTCCAGTTGGAGAAACCACTTTCCATTGCTTCAGTTATTAGAGATTTCTTGCCTGAAAAAAATCTTATTCATTACTTCTTCTTTAAAGGGGTTTTGCCACAAAGTAAAATTGACGTGGGAAGCTTGCAAATGGAATAATAAACATTTTCCTCATTCATCATTATTAACATTTCTGCACCGTTTTTCTTTTAGCTGCTCCTTTAGTGATCCATTGTTTACAGCTCGTCTCCAGGGGATATGACCAGGGTTGAGGGCTCCTCAGTCCTGGTCAGACATTAACTCTCATCTCAGGCAGCTATTGAGTGTTCAAACCCCAGGTGCTGTCATTCTTCTCCCGTTCTCTGTACTCCTTAGTCAAATTAGTGCAAATAAATAAAACAAAAGATACCTCAATGAGGTTTGTGCATTGATAAAGAGAAAAAATATCCACAGGTTTGGTTTCTGCAGGGATTTGAACCTAGGACCTTTGTGCTGTGCAAAACATTTACCACTGAGTTACATTGTAGCTACTCACATCTCCATACATAAACAGACCTTTCTTTGACTAGAGAGAGGAAAGGCCTGGTGATATCATCCTGCTGGGTCACATGATATGCAATTCAAACAAATCACACACGCCTCCTGCAGGGGGTATGAAATGAGATCATGGCAAAACCCCTTTTAAGGCATCAGATCTGAGCTCTACTTTAGGAGTATATTTAATTTTATGTCCTCCAGTAGTGCATTAGTCCTCTACTCCCGAGCCTTGTCTGACAACAACATCATACAACAATGCCTTCATGTCATAAACCACCACATCTAAAACTTCAGAACCCTAACCTTTTAGGGCTAACAGTATATTACAGTACAACCGCTATCCTCTATACATCCCTGCCTTAAACTCTAGATAACCTCCCCTCATGCAATCTCTGCTCTCCCTGTGTCAGCTCCTTACACAACCTTCTCCAAGACTTCTCCCATGCTTTCCGGGTACTCTGGAACTCACTTTTCCAACACATTGTTGTTAGTCATTTATTATAGTCATTGTACGTCTTTAACACATGGATCTTACTCCCTTTTGAATATACAGTGCCCTCGAATAAATTGTGCTCTAAAATAAATAATAATAATTTTTCAGACTTTGCAGATGTTTTCATCTAGCGACAAGCCAAGAATTACTAAAGCACAAACTGTATGGTTGCCCTATACATTTGTTGCCTAGTACTGCTTCTCCTGGGGGTACAGTACTGCCACTCTTGATTGTAGCCACATACTCCTGGTTATTTAAAAAAAATGGACTGGGGCTGCTTAACTCTTCTTCTCCTCTAGGTTATGTAATGTTTTCCTGGTTAGGATATGTTCCTGCTTTAACCACAGGAGTTTGGGTAAAATTGCCATAAAAAATAAACATCCATGTACTGAGCAGCTTTCTAAAACTGATGGACCTAGGTCTTCTGCAAGTAGAATTTAAGGAGTCTGCGATTTATTATATTCTTAATGCCATGACCATGTTCTAGGATTTTGTCATTTTCAGTGATATCTTCAAACAAATCTGTTGCACCTGAGGGAAAATAGGCTTTATGCCAAGCTCGAGCCAGGCCTTTTAGAATTATTATGCCTTATCTTCTTAGGTTATGAATTGAGATTAAGGGTTGTCCCCACCGCAAAGACAAATTTCTGACCGGTATTTTGTCTTTTTTTGGCATGTAGGGGGACAGCTTTTGTCCGCGGTTTGTGGATTCAAGCCGTCCCCTCTTCGCGGCCCCAGGTTCATGTTCTGCCCGAAAACTGGGCGGAAGAATATACATGTTCTAAGTTTTTCAGAACATCGGCGGTGAAAAAAAACCATCCGGTGGAAAATCCGTTCAGTGGTGACTGCTGAACAGATTTTCTATTAAGGCCTATGGGGGAGCATTGCATGTCAGTTTTCAGAAGGTTCCTAAAACCGCAAACAGTCTGAAAAACCGACCAAAATACCATGCTGTGCGGACAAGCACTAAGGCCCATAGATTAATCCAAAGAAGCAAGTCCTAAAGGATTTTGACCTAGTCAACATTTCTTTGGATTCAGTTCATGCCCAAATTTCTACTCCATTGTGACCCGTATCACCGTATGGACAAAGAAGGGTAGCATTATCAGAAATTAGATGCAGAAACAGCCTTCCAACATCTAAAAGATGGTTTTTCCTCCGTTTTTGTACTTTATTTTCCTTTTGATAATTTAATTTTGACACATGCGATACAATTTGTATGCACTTTTTTATATTAGGTAAATGTTAGGTAATTTATGTTTTAATGTTATATTGTTCAAAATTAATAACATTAATTTTATTTTCGGCAGATGATTATACCGGAAGCTCAGAGGGACATCTGATTTTTTCCGATTTTAAAGCAGATGATTACAACATTGCACAAGTTACATATGAAGAGCATGCTATTACCCAAGAGATACCCTCAGCCCTTCCCACCAGAGATCTGTCATCTGATCCTTTGAAGCAGGTCCTGTCTTCTTATTCATCACAGACTGTTGAGAAATATGAAACATACAGAAAAGGTGTTGAAAATCAAAGATGTCACACAGGGGGGAAGCCATTTTCATGTTCAGAATGTGGCAAATGTTTTAGTAAGAAATCAAATCTCATTCAACATGAAAGAACTCACACAGGAGAGAAGCCATTTTCATGTTCAGAATGTGGCAAATGTTTCACTCATAAATTAAGTCTTATTACACATCAACATTATCACACAGGTGAGAAGCCATTTTCATGTCCAGAATGTGGTAAATGTTTTACTCACAAATCATCGCTTGTTCAGCATCAACAACGTCATAGAGGGGACAAGCCATTTTCTTGTTCAGAATGTGGCAAATGTTTTACAGTAAAATAGGATCTTATTAGTCATTCACCATGTCAACTCAGGAGAATCCGTTTTTCATGTTGCAGAAAAGTGGAAAATGTTTTACTCAACTAATCAAAATGTGATCAACATCAACGATGTCACACAGGTGAGAAACCGTTTTCTCACATGTTCAGAAATGTGGCAATAATGCTTTATTAGGAAATCAGTTCTTGTTGATTTCTATCAAGACATTCCACACGGTGAGAAGCCGTTTTTATGATCAGAAATGTCGGCAACATGTTTTACTGTCGAAGCTCAAGCCCTTGTTCCGGCATCAAAAAATTCAAACTGAAGAAAATGCAGTTTTCTCTGTGCAGATGTGGCAAATGTTTTACTTGAGACAGTCTTATTATCATCTAAAAAACTCACATGGGAGAGAAACCATTTTCATGTTCGGAATGTGGGAAAAGTTTCACTTACAAATCAAGCCTTATTACACATCAGAAATCTCACACAGTAGACAAGCTTTTTTCATGTTTCGAATGTGGCAGATGTTTTACCCAGGAATCTGCTCTTATTTATCATCAAAGACGTCACACAGGGGAGAGGCCATTTTTATGTTCAGAATGTGGGAAATCTTTTGCTCGGACAGCAGATCTTGTTCATCACCAAAAAATTCACACTAGACGGAAGCCAATTTCATGTTCAGAATGTGGCAAATGTTTTACTAAGAAATCACATCTTTTTAGACATCAAAAGACTCATGCAAGGACGTAGCCTTTTTCTTTTCTTTGACTTTCAGTATTGGCAAATTGTAAAAGAACGAAATACACCCATTATAGCCCAAGTAAAGTTACATATTGTACAGGATCAAGCAAAAGCAAGACATAGCACTAAATGATTAAGAAATGTATACAATTACCAATAAATGTCCGTTATCTAAAAAGCAAATGGAATCCAGATAACAATCCTACACATCAGCCATGTGCCTAAAATATTTCACATATGGAACTTAAGTATAGAACTTTGGACTTCATTTGTCCAAACGTTTAAGCAATAAGACTGCCTCTCTTGCATATAGCAACCAATCAGAGCTCAGCTTTCATTTCTTATACAGAAAAAATGAACGTTGAGCTCTGATTGGACAGTTTTGCTTTAAGTTTTCATAACTTGTTACTAATTGATAATAAATTAGCTTTGAAAGTATATACACTTGTGTTTGGCCCTATCTTTTTCCTTTAGATATTGTCTCACAGAGTTGATAGGTATTTTGTATATAAATATACTCTATGGACCTTACTTATGAAAACTGTCTAAGCTCAAGACTTACACCATCTTGTCTTGGGAGAAGGTCTATATTATATTATTTTAGAGCGCCATTAATTCCAGATCGCTGTACAAGCCAAGGGGTTTAGGTACATGGTATAAAACAAACACAATATCACTAACAGACTGAGACAGAAGGAGAGAGGACCCTGCTCGCCTGAGCTTACAATCTACAATGGAGAATGGGGAGACAGAAGTTGAGGGACGGACTCTGTAATGGCAGAGGGGTTATTGCAAATTGTAGAGTATCCTGAAGAAATGGATTTTCAAGCTGCATTTGAAACTAGAAAAGTGGCTGAGAGCTAATGTGTTATGGTAGTGAGTTCCAGAGTATGGGGGAAGCACGGTGAAATCTTGTAGACTTTTGTATAAGGAGCTATCAATAGGAGAGCAGCGAAGGAGAATCATGTGGCGAGAAGATAGTGTGGAGAGGAGGTGATATCGTGATAGTAAGTAGTGATATGTATGGAGGGGAGAGGTCTATGGAGAGCTTGGAGCATGTGTTCTTGATAGCAGACTTAGCTGGGAATTTTCTGGGACCTATAGGTAGCCAATGGATGGGATAGGCAGAGTAGTTGGGAGGAGAGCAGAGGTGGATCACCGGGCAGAGAAAGGGAGCAAGATTACTAGATGGAAGACCACAGAGAAAAGTGTTGCACTAATACAGGCGTAAGATGATTATGGCATGAACAATCAATTTTGTGGAGTGGTATTCAAGAAAGGAAAACATTTTCAGGTGGAGGTGGTGGGAGGTGGTTAGAGCTTGGATATTTGATTTGAAGGACTGGACAGGGTCAAGGCTTATCTCAAGGCAATGGACTTGTGGGGCTGGGGAGTGCATGGAGCCATTGATAGATTGGTTAGATGAAGAGATGCAGTGGAATGGGGGAAAGAGGATGAACTGTTTTCTCCAAATTGAGTTTGAGAAAGCAGGAGGAGAAAAATGCAGCTCTACCTTGTCAGAGATAATCCTCGGAAAGCTTTAATGATTCTTATGATGTATTACAACCACTTTCCTGTGTTATTATTGTTGTTTCCTTTCTTTACGCATTTATCTACTGCGTTGATATGTGTTTTTAACTAGTTAAAATCAAAACTAAAACTTTATTCATAAAAAAAAGAAAAATGCAAGATCTACACTCACCGGCCACTTTATTAGGTGCAACCATGTAGTAAGGTTGGAACCCCCTTTTGCCATCTGAAATGCCTCATAATTTTCGTGGCATAGATTTCAACAAGGTGTTGCAACGATGCTTCAATTGGTACAAGGGGCCCAAAGAGTGCCAAGAATAATATTCCCAACACCTATGAACACCCACCAGACTGCAACCGTTGATACAAGGCAGGTTGGATCCATGCTTTCATGTTGTGACGCCAAATTCTGACCTACCATCCGAATGTTCGCGATGCTAGAAATCGAGGGACTCATCAGACCAGCACCTCGTTTTTTCCAATATTCTACGGGCCCCAATTTCGATGAGCTTGGGCAAATTGGAGCGATCAGTTTCTGTTCTTAGATTGAAAGGAGTGGCACCGGTTGTGGTCTTCTGCGGCTGTAGCCCTTCTGCCTCTAAGTTCGCCGTACTGTGCGTTTCAGAGATGCTCTCTCAGCCCTACCTTGGTTGTATGGGTGGCTACTTTGAGTTCTACTGTTGCCTTTCTATCGATCGAACCAGTCTGCCATTCCTCTTTGACCTATGCTCAAACAAGGCATTTCGTCTCCCACTGCGACTGGCGTCACTGGATGTTTTTTCTTTTTGGACCATTCTCTGTAAAACCTAGAGATGGTTGTGCAGTGAAAATCCCAGGAGATCTGCAGTTCTGAAATAATTCAGACCAGCCCTGTATGGACCAACAACCAATGCCACGTTCAAGGCACTCAAAATCACTTTCTTCCCTTACTGATGCCTCGTGTTTGACACTGCCAGGAGATTGTACTTGGACATGTCTAATGCCTAAATGCCACTGGGTTTGGCAATGTGATTGGCTGGATTAGAAATTTAAAGTGTTAAACGAGCAGTTGGAACAGGTGTTACCTAATTAAAGTGGGGCCGGTGAGTGTAGATGATAGGCATTCTGGGATCCTAGAAAGCAGAGATTTGACATCTGGGCCAGAGATGTAGATTTGAGTGTTGCCTGAATTCAATAGTGGGTACTGGAAGCCATATGATGGTATGAGTTTACCGAGGCCAAGTGTATAGAGAGAGTTGTGGGCCCAGGACTGATCCCTGGGGGACCCCAACATAAAGAGGGCAAGAGGAAAGGCTAGAGTAAGAGTGATAGATGCTTAACATCCAATCATAGAGGTAAGAGGAGATCCAAGAAAGAACTATTTTTTTGCACGCATTAGTAGCGTAGAATGCGCCTGAATTCGTGAACCCATCCAACTGCAGGTCATAGGTTAGGTGCTTTCTAGCTCAAAAATGTCAAATCAGGCTCAGGTAAACCACTTGTAACTTGGTCTGCCTGTTCCAACAGTAATGCGCCTGGTTTTGGCGTCCTCCAGGTGCATTACAAAGTGCTGCGGGTGCTCCCGATTATATAAAATGCTACAATTTGGTTGTGCACTGATTATAGTTTAGTGTACAGGGCCTGCGGCAGTTTCTTGGCTAAATGGGGTTACAAGGACCAACTGGCCGCAGTCCCCTACATACATGTCGTCCTAAGTCTGTAAAGCCAAGCAAAGAGGTAATTTGTAAGGCATTGAGAGAGAAGGCTATTATCGGAGGAGAGGGGATCGGAGGAGAGAATTGAAGGTGGTGAACAGTTGTTTAGGTTTGTGAGATAAAGAGAATATGACATGGGCAAAGTAATCCTGTTTGGCAGAAGTAAGCTCAGACTTGAAGTTGAGCAGTTTCTATGTTTGAAAAGCCTTATGTGGAGACGGGTGTCTTCAGTGCCATTTTACTGTGCTGAAGCTACATCTTCGTTTATTTTTGGCATGGTTTTATCGTGCCGGGCTCTCGCCTATTGTTTGACGAACTTTATGTGCATGAGAGGGGCAGCGAGTCGACAGCGGGAGGTGATTGTTTGTAGAATGCCATGGCCCAGTGTCAGTGTCCTAAATGGCGGTATGGCTCGAGCGAGAGGTAGAATAGAGTTGGAGAGAGCTTAAGGATCAAGAATTTGGAGGTTCCTGCAAGGGGGTCAGGAGAAAAAGTAAGAAAATTATGGTCTAATGTGGTAAGAATAGATTTTGAGATGTTAGATAAAGGGCAAAGGTGGGTGATGATGAGTTACGCAATGTGTTCACCACTTTATGTGTGGCTCCCAGACGCCCACTTTGAAATGCCAAAAGGAGGGAGGAAAGCAATAGGAGTTTGGTGGCAGCTGAATTGTGTGGTATGGGGATGTTAAAGTCTCCCTTAATGATAGTGGGGATGACAGCAGATAGAAAGTGCAGAAGCCAGGTGAGGAAGTGGTTGAGAAAGGTAGCTGTGGGACACTCGGTATACGATGGCCACCTGGAGGTTGTAGGGGAAGTAGATGTGGACAGAGTTTACCTCAAAAAAGGTGAGAGTTAGGGAGGACGTAGATGACATTGGGACAAAGGAATAGGAGACAGGAGAAGGCCAACAACTCCACCATGCTTGCTGCCAGAGCTGTGGTTGTCAAGAGGTGTCAGCCATGTTCTGAGACACAGTGTCTTCTCACTCAGTCAGCAGAATGCACGACAGCAATTATTTCACATGTGCAATACTGAGGAAATCCTGAAAACATGACCTGTTGGTGGGTCCTGAGGACTGGAGTTGAGAAACACTGCGTTACAACGAGGAAGGATAGGCTGCATGAGATGCAAAGGTTATGGGTGAATTTAAATACTGTGGTCTTTGTTTTCCCTCAGAATATTATGGAGGGTACTTTCACCTCTTGGAGCAATTGATTGTATTATCACTACATTTATTTCTAAAGCGCCATTTGATTCCATGGCGCTGTCTCATTCAAACTACATACAAAGTCACAATGTGTACTCATAATAACGAGAATGATTACAACTGGCCAACAGGGACGGAGAGAGGACCCTGCCGCGAGGGCTTACAATCTACAAGGAGGAGGAGAGACAGGAGGTCGAGGGGCAGACATGTTATGGGGGGGGGGAGTACTTTGGCAAGCTGGGTTATTGTGGGTATAGGCCCAAACTGAAAGATATGGTTTTTAGGTTGCTTTGAAGTGGTGAGAGTGGACGAGTCTGATATGTTGGGGCAGTGCATTCCCGTGTGTGGGGGAAGAATGAGAGAAGTCTTGGAGATGGTTTTATGCGAGGAGCTGATAAGGAGGCAGAACAGAGTAAGGAAGGTCTGTGAGGAGCGGAGATTGAGTGAGGGGAGATATTGGGAGATTATAGGCAGAGATTTATGGAGGGGAGAGGTTATGGTGAGCCTTGACAGGTCAGGGTTACAACTTGAAATAAATTCGTGGGCAATTGTAGCCAGTGAAGGGATCAGCAGTGAGGAGAGGCAGAAGGTAGTATCGACGGATGAGAGGTGGATGAGAGGGGGCAGCAGAGTTGAGAAAGGTTATGAAGGGGGAGCAAGAGTGCTAGGCTTGAGCTGGCACCAGAGAAGGATGTTGGCAGTAGCTATGTGGGAGATGAGAAGGGGTGGACGAGCATTTTTGTGGTGTCGAAGTTGAGATGATGAGGGGATGCGAGAGACTTTTTCAGCGGGAAGCGGCAGGCCGCGAGGTGAGGGTTTGTTACAGTGCTCGTTTGTGGTTTGAAGGACAGAGCGGAGGCTAAGATTACCCATAGGCAGAGGACTGTGGAACAGTGAGAGTGTACAGCCGTTGACAAGTGATAGAGAAGATCAAGGTGAGGGATGGAGTGGGATGGTGGAATGATGATGAATTCTGTTTTCTCCACATTTTGTTTTAGGAGAAGGGAGGAGGAAAAAGGAGGAAAATGGATGATAGACAGTCTGGGATGGGAGAGAGAGAGGTGACATCAGGGCAGCAGATGTTGATTTGTGTGGTGTCAGGATATTGATGGTATGTGATAGCCATGTGAAGCTATGAGCTGACCCGACCAAGAGTTTAGATAGAAAAGAGTTGAGGAACTTAGGGGAACTGACCTGGGGACACAACAGAGGCGTGGGCTGGGGGGAGGAGGAGGCTGGAAGTCGAGGATGAGAGAGCTGAATGTCATAGAGAGTTACGAGGGGATCTAGGAAAGAGCCACATGTGTTATTCTGTGTTTTCTACACCATAGGCTTCATGACTGTGAATCAAGTCCCTTCACCATGTCCCGACAATTTTTTTCGCTTGTATAAAATTCCCCAGATACAAGGATAATGGGCTTGCAGTGCATACTTTATAATACAATGTTGTAGCTCACTATGTAGGAACCAGTATGACTGGGTAGAGTCTAGCACCTTTGATACCACCTGTGACATGTAGTTCTTACTGCATTGCCCTTAAGCTACAAAGGCTTCACAACACCTGACTGCTTCAACTTCCACTTTAAGTGACCATATAGTTGTAGATACATGTACACAGACATGTATGTGATTATAGTGTAGTTAAATCTTGTGACTCCCAGGTGATGTTTCTCTGCCTAGTCGTTGGCTTTCCCTTTTGCTCTGCATCCGATCCAGACCACCAAAGCTTATAACCTGACTTAAGATCCATCCATTGGTTCTAGAAATGAATCGTATGATGGCTGAAACCCTCCCAAATGAGTTTTTTTTTTGGCGAAAATAGATGTGCTTCATTGCTGAAAATTTGGATCATGTAAGGAACACCGTAACGGTTAGATTTTGGCAAGACAAAAGTTTTGTGCATGTGTATATATGCACCACAATCTTGTTTACAGTCTAACCTAGTCGTCACTATTCTGATCGGTTAATTAGTGGATACGTAATAAAAAGAAATACTGCACCCCAGATCCTTTCATTGAACTGCAAACTGGACCTCTGACCAACATGCTCAAACTCCACCCTGCAGACTATGCATTGATTATCAAGAGGTGAAGACCCGATATCTGAGTCGTTGGCATGGCACCTTTAATGTGTCTCTGCCTCAAGTTCAAAGATAAAAAAAAAGATCTGAAGAGACTTAAGTTTTTGAAAAGCCGGGTCCGGCAAAACCCCCGCAAGACAACGCTCGGAGGAACGTTTTTTGGGTTTCAAAAATCAAAACCCAAGCCCCTTTTCCATTCAGTCAGCCCCAAAGGCCCTGGTCAGTCAAGTCTGGGTTTTAACAAAAACAGTTTGTAGGACGCTTGAAATGGCCTCCATGTTCAAATCAGGCCCAGAAGCCAGGACTTAAAAAAAGGCAATGAAAAAACCCTTTGGGGCATTTCCCAACCCCACACCCGCAAAACAGATGACCCCGACAGAAGGTGGTTTCTCAGTAATCTTCAGTTGAATTCCCCCAACACCACTTTAAATACTGAAAGGACACCTCTGGAGCTTATGGATCCAGATACCCCCGAAAAAGTTAAGTTTGGTTGGGGGAAAAAAAAGATCATGGCTGGGGTTCATTCATATGGGGTGTGCAAAAATTTGCAAGGGGGGGGCAATATAAATACCCTAAAAATATCAAAAAATATTTTTACCTCTTACATTCCCTACATAAAAGGATCAAATTTTGCAACAGGAGGTGTTCCATCTCATCCACCCCCTCTTACATCAAAGTTCCAAGGCAAAAAGAGATAAAAGGGTCCAGGATGGCCAGCCCAGTCACCAACATTTAACTCTTGAGCAGTGTGGGGTTGGGTAAAAGAGGAAGCTTGGAAGACAAAACCAAAAATCTTTACGAAACTTGGGAGGGGTTGTGAGACTGCATTCTTTGCATTCCTGATGTCTTCATTTAATAATTTGTATGAATCATTGGGAAACGGATCAGTCCTTGTCCTTCCACTCAGGAAGTCACACAAAAAATTTAAAATATGGGTCTAAAAGCACCACAAACTTATTCACCTGTTAGAAACAATCTTTTTATTGAATTTATTTGCTTGATTTTTTCATTTCTTTCTGTCGGTGACCCAAAATTTTTTTTTTGCCAAAAACTGACCCCTTTTTACTTAATGATCAATATTTTAGCAGGAAGAAAATTTTTTTTGTTAAAAAAAAAAACCCCATTTGGGGGGGATTCACTTTTATACGGTCATTTCTAAAACCAATGGATGAATTTTTAAGTCGGGTTATAAGTTTTGGCTTCCACAACATGGATAAGTGACAGAACTTCTGTCAGGGACTGTATAACATTTATAGAAATTTGGGGCCCCAATACTGACCCCTGTGGTCCACACAAGTAGCAGGGTTCCAGTCGGAGTATGTGCTGTTAATCACCACCCTTTGTTTTCTATCACTGAGCCAGTTACTTACCCACTTGCAAACATTTTTTTTTTGTTCTCATTTTACTTTACCCCCCTTTTTAGGTGGCACAGTGTTAAATGCTTTAGAAAAATCTAGATATATGACATCCAATGATTGATTCACCCCAATCCACTCAAGAACTAACCTCAAAATTCACAGAAAAATGGGACATCTTTATTACTCAAAAACACAAAGACAATACTTACAGAGACTGAACCCAGTGGGAGGCAACACAGGCCCCTGTACATTTGGGGAAAGATAAACAGGTGCGGGAATTGCCGGCAGTAGCTCCCCAAATCCCTTCAGGGGGGACAATAATAAAAAAAAAAACAAAAACCTTCACATTGTTGAAACATTCACACCAGCAGGCGAAAGCCACAGTATAATAATGGGGGAGACAGCACAATGCAAAAAACCCAATGGAAAAACCACCAACACCTTCTATGCATGAGGGGGTGTGGTTGCTTGTATTATAGTTACATATAGATAAAAAATAAGAAAGGTCATAAATACAAATACGTTGGGGGACCATGTGGCTTACAGCCTATTATTCCACTTCTATTTTGATTGGGGAGGGTGCCCCCAAATTTTTAGGTGTCCAACACAAAATACGACACCTTCTGCTCCCCCGTCTTTTGGGAAAAAAATGACATCTGGAAAACTATTAAAATGAGGGTTTTTTGATCAGTGGCCACTAACACAATCTCCCTCAAAGGCCCCTCATTATTCAAGCACTACACAACAATTTACAGAAAATGGAACTTTTTTACTCAGAACACAACAAAGGCCGTACTAAACCCCAATGGCTGAACTAAGGACTGAACCCATAGGGGCAACACAGGCCCCTGTGCTACTGGGGAAAGATAAACAGGTGATAGGTAATTGCTGAGCAGTAGCTCACACACCCCTCCACTATTATACTGTGGCTTTTCTGCATACTGGTGTGAACAGGCATCAATTCAATATGTAGCCTCCCCTAGTGGAGGGGTGTGTAAGCTACTGCTCAGGAATTACCTGCACCTGGTTATCTTTCCCAAGTAGACAGGGGGTTTTTGTTGCCTTTTTACTGGGTCAGTCTCTACTCCAGGATTGAGCTGTAAGTACAGCCTTTTATGTTTTTTGACTAAAAGTAACCTCCTAGAAGCAATGATTTTTACAAAACTGCTTCAAAAACCCCGAGGGTTGGATTTTTACATTATTTTCAGTGAGATGTCCGGTAGCCTTTGAAAAACCCTTTAAACTTTTTTCCTACAACAGAGGTTAAACTTACCGGGCTATAGTTTCCGGGGTAACTTTTGACCCCTTTTTGAAATATGGCACCACATTTGCAAAAGCGCCAATCCTTTTGGGACATCCCATATATACAGTCTGTAAATATTAAGAATAGGAGTCTGTTACACATATACGGCTCGACTGCAAGCATTTTACACGCTTACGGCTCGACTGCAAGCATTTTACACGCTTACGGCTCAGCTACAGGCACTTTACACGCTTACGGCTCAGCTACAGGCACGTTACACACACACACGGGGTCGCTACAGGGACTTACACACCACACGGCTCACACAGGCAGTTACAACACACGCTCATCAGGGACGCCACACACACCTCACTACAGGGACTTCCCCAACACGGCTCAGCTACAGGGACGTTCCACACACACGGGTCGCTACGGCACGTTTCCCCACACACGGGTCAGTACGGCAGTTACACACACACACGGCTCAGCTACAGGCACGTTACACACACACGCTCAGCTACAGACGAAAAACACACACACGGGTCAACTACAGGCACGTTACACACACACGGCTCAGCTCAGGCACATTACCACACACGGCTCGCTACAGAAACGTCACACCGGCTCACTACAGGCACGTTACACCACACGGCTCAGCTACAGGCCCTTACACACCACGGGTCAGTCACACGTTACACACCACGCTCACACAGAAACGTTAAAAACACGGGTCAGCTAAAAGGCACATTACACACACACACGGCTCAGTACACGCACATTACACACAAAGGGGGACTACAGGCATATTACACACGGCTCATTTAAAGGCACTTACACAAACCCCGGGTCAGCTACAGGCACTTAAAACACACGGGTCGCTACAGCACGTTACACCCACGGCTCAGCTACAGGCACGTTACCACACACGGGTCAGCTACAGCACTTCACACACACGGCTCACTACAGGGCCCTTTCACACACCGGGTCAGCTACAGGGACGTTTTCACACACACGGCCAGCTACAGGCACATTTCACACACGGGGTCAGCTACAGGCACGTTACACACACACGGCTCAGCTACAGGGAATTACACACACCGGCCAGCTACAGGCAATTTCACACCACGGCCAGCTACAGGCACATTACACACACACGTCTCACTACAGGCACTTACCCACACGGGTCAGCTACTACACATTTAAAACACAGCTCGCTACAGGGGATTACCCCACGCTCAGCTACAGGTACATTACACACACACGGCACAGCTACACACACATTACACACACGGCTCAGCTACAGGCACATTACACACACACGGCACAGCTACAGGAACATTACACACACACGGCACAGCTACGCACACGTTACACACATGGCCCGCACAGACCAAACACACACGGCAAAAAAAAAAAAAATAATTAAAAAAAAGGTAGAAAAAAAAGGAAAAAAAAAGGTTCGCTCACCACATTTCACACCACGGCTCAGTTCAGGAATTTAAAACACACGCCGCTACACACATTTTCACAACCGGCCATACAGGCACTTACACACAACAGCTCAGCTACACACGTACACCACCGGCTCAGCTACAGGCACTACACCAAACCATTACCCAACGCTCAGCTACGGGCCTTACACACACAGGCTCAGCACGGGACGTTACACACAGGCCAAACTACAGGGACGTTAAAAAAAAACAAAAAACCCCCAAGGCTCAGCTACAGGCACGTTTACACACACACGGGCCCGCACAGGGACTTTTCACACCACGGCTCAGCTCAGGGGACTTACAACACACGGCTCAGTACAGCAATTTCCCACACAAGGCTCAGCTACAGGCACTTACAAACGGCTCAGCTAAGGGACTTACACACGCTCAGCTACGGGACATACACCCCACGTCAGCCAGGCAAAAGTTACACACACTGGTCAGCTACAGGCCCCTTTCACAAAAACGGCTCAACCAAAATTAAAACCACGGCTCAGCACAGAAACGTTTCACACACGGCTCACTACAGAAACTTACACACACGGGTCAGCAAGAAAATTACCACACGGCTCAGCTACAGAAAAAACACACGGCTCAGCTACAGCACATTACAAACACGGTCAGCTACAGGCACATTCACACGGCTCAGTACAGGGACATTAACACACGGCTCAGCTACAGGGACGTTACACCACGGCTCAGCTACGCACATTACACACACCGGCTCAGCCCCGGGGAAAAGTTAACACCGGCTCAGCTACCGCCATTAACACACCGGCTCAGCTACAGGAAAATTACACAGGCTACCCACAGCAATTAAAAACCGGTACTGGCCGTTTACACCGGCTCAGCTAAAACTTACAACACACGGCTCAGCTACAGACTTACCACCACGGCTCAGCTAAGGGACTTACACACAACGCTCGCACGAAAATTACACCACACGGCTCAGCTACGAAAATTAACACACCGGGGTCAGCACAGGCACAATACACACACACGGGTCAGCTACAGAAAAGTTACACACACACGGCTCACTACAGGCACTTAAAACACACACGGCTCACTACAGGGACATTACACACACACGGCTCACAAGGCACGACCCACACACGGTCAGCTACAACAAAATTACACACACACACGGCCGCTACACACATTACCACACGGGTCCACAGGCACCCCACCTGTCAGCTTTCACACACACACGGGTCATACACACACACACGGCTTCACAACACACACGGCTCAGCTACACCACATTTCACCACACCTCAGAAACACTTACACACACCGCTCAGCTACAGGCATTTAAAAACACGGGTCAGCAAAGGGCCCTTACACACACACGGCTCAGCTACACGCAATTAACACACCGGCTCAGCTACACGCACTTACACACACCGGCCAGCTACAGGGATATTACACCGGCCAAACTACAGGCAAATTACCACACACGGGTCACTACAGCACATTAAAACCCACACGGTCAGCTACAGACTTAACACACACGGCTCAGTACAGCCTTTAAAACCGCTCAGCTACAGGCAACCCCCCTCCCCGGCCCCCCCCACCTCGCCCTTTTCCCCACGGCCGACGCCGTCCACCCGGGCCCCACGGGACATTTCAACACAGGCTCAGCTACGGCACGTTACACACACAGGGTCAGCACACACATACACACAACACGGCTCAGTACGGCCATTAACACCGGGTCAGCTAAGGAAAGTTACACACACATGGCCCTACACACACACACGGCTCAGCTACACACCATTACACACACACGGCTCACACAGGCACGTTAAACACACACGCTCACTACAGGCCTTACACACACACGGGCCCGCACAGCACGTTACACACACACGGGTCAGCTACAGGCACGTTCACACACACGGCTCATACAGGGGACGTTACACACACCGGCCAGCACACCACTTACACCACACGCTCACTACACCCGTTACCCCCACCTCACTCAGGCACACACACCACGGGTCAGCTACAGACACGTTTCACACACAGGTCAGACAGGCAATTACACACCGGCTCGCTACAGGCAAAAATTTCACACCGGCTCAGCTCACGCACATTACCACACACGGCTCCACAGGCCCTTTCACAACACGGCTCAGGGTACAGGCCGTTACACACACAGGCTCCCGCTACGACACGTTAACACCACGGCCAGCTACACACACATTACACACACGGCTCAGCTACACGCACGTTACAAAAACCCCCGGGGTCGCTACACGCACGTTTCACACACGGCTAGCTACACCACGTTTTCCACACATGGTTTAGCTACACCACTTTAAAACACACGCTCAGCTACACCACGTACACACACGGCTCAGCTACAGGCAACGTTACACCACATGGCTCAGCTACACGCCTTACCACACACGGCTCAGTACAGACAGTTCACACACACAACTCACTACAGGCACGTTCACACACGCGGCTCAGCTACAGGGACTTTCACTCACACATGGCTCGGGGGCAGGGGACGTTACAACACGCGGCTCACTACAGGCACGTTCCCCAAAAACCGGCTCAGCTACAGGGACTTACACACACCGGCCAGCTACAGGGACGTTACACACAGCGGCCACTACAGCCGTTACACACACACGGCTCACTACAGGGACGTTTTACCACGCGGGTCAGCTCAGGCACGTTACAACACACGGGTCGCTACAGGGACGTTTCACACCCCGGGCCAGCACGGCACGTTACACACACACCTCACACAGGCACATTACACACACACGCCATACAGGCATATTACACACACGCTCGCACACACATTACAACACACGGGTCAGCTACAGACACGTACACACACGCGCTAGCAAAAACACGTTCACACACGCGGTCAGCTACAGGCACGTTACACAACAGGCCCGCTAAGGCACGTTTCACCACACGCTCATAAGGCACGTTACACACAACCTCACTACAGGACTTACCCACACACACACGCCAGCTACAGGCACATTAACACACACGGCTCACTACAGGACTTCACACACAGGTTCCCACAGGCACGTTTCCACACGCTCACTACAGGCACATTCACACACACACGGGCTCACTACAGGGACTTAAACACACACGGTCGCTTTTTAAAAGGCACGTTACACACACCGGCTCAGCTACACACGTTACACACACAGGGGTCACTACAGGCACGTTACAACACAAGGCCACTACAGACGTTACACACACAGGGCTCAGTAAGGGACATTACACACACCGGCCAGCTACAGGGAGTTACACACACAAGGCCACACAAACACGTTTTTTCCCCACAAAGGGTCGCTACGGACATTAACACACCGGCTCAGCTACAGCACGTTACACCACCGCTCAGTACGCCATTACACACATACGGGTCGCTACAGGCACGTTTCCACACACGGCTCAGCTACAGGGACATTACACACCCCGGCTCGCTACAGGCACATTCCACACGCACCTCAGCACGGCACATTACACAACACGGGGTCACTACACGCACATTACACACACAGTCAGCACGGGACGTTACACCACACGGGTCACTACCGCACTAGCACATACACGGGTCATACAGGGACGTTACACACACACCCCGCTACACGCCGAAAACACACACGGCCAGCCACAGGCACGTTACACACAACGGGCCCGTACCCACGTTACACACACACGGCTCAGCTACACGCACATTACACACCAGGGGCCCCCACACGCACTTTTCACACACACGGCCAGCTACACGCACATTAAACACACACGGGTCAGCACAGGCACATTAAAACACACACGGGTCAGCACACCCCCCCTTACCACATACGGCTCAGCTACAGGACAATACACACACACGGGGTCAGCTACAGGGCCCTTACACACACAGCTCAGCACAGGCACATTACACACACACGCTCAGCACAGGCACATTACACACACCACGGGCCAGCTACACCACTTACACACAACGGGTCAGCTACAGGCACCATACACACACACGGCCAGCTACAGGGACGTTCACACACACGGGTCACTACAGGGACGTTTCACACACGCGGCTCGTACAGGCACGTTACACACACACGGCTCATACAGGCACATTAAAACACACGCTCAGCAAAAGGACATTACACACACACGGCCCCACTAAGGCACATTTCACAACACGGGTCCCCAAAACCCACGTTACACACACAGGCTCAGCTACACGCACAAATTTCACACACACGGCTCACTACAGGACATTACACAACCCGGGTCAGCTACACCCCCATTAAACACAAACGGGTCATCAGGCACATTACACACACACGCTCAGCTACAGGGCCCTTTAAACACAGCCACTCAGCAAACACACACAGGCTCAGCACAGGCACATTTAAACACACACGGCTCAGCTACACCCCCATTCCAATAGGCTTAGCTAACGAAAGGGCATAATTTAGGCCTTTGCCCGGGGCGAAAAGTAAATGGGGCCCCCCAGTTACCATTTCCCCCTTTCAATGCTGGATCCTTTTTTGTGGCAGGAGGGGTTTGGCCCCCTCAGCTGCTGGGCCGGGAGGCGCACCTTGCACCCCCCTTTGCTATGCCCCCGGTATCCCAAAAATTAAACACCCACACCACACACCGGCTCAGCAATGAGCCTCTTTTCAAAAGGCTTCTTGATCCTCCCCTCCATGTGACATCATCACTTTTTGGCAGCCACAGCAGTCACAGACTCCTCCCCCCGTTTTACATCATCACAGGTCCTGGCAGCACACAGCAGTCACATGACCCCCCAGTGACATCACACAGGTCCTGGGGCACACAGCAAACCATACCCTCCATGTGACATCATCACAGGTCCTCAAAGCCATTCTGTTGCTTCTGAAGGGGGGTGAGTTGTGTTTTGGAGGCAGGAATCCCTCTGTTGGGTTTTCCCCCGTTCTCCATACGATGTAGATAACGTCTCCCCTTAATGCTCTGGTTGCCGCGGTTACCCTGATAGAAGGATGTAGGCTTTTCTACTTTTGCCCAATAATAGAACATTTCATGGAGGAAATCGTTTATCGAAACTTAGTGTAAACTGGTCTTTGTTGCCCATAGTAACCAATCATAACTCATAGCAGCCAATTAGAGCTCAGCCTTCATTTGTGTAACTGCTCTGGGGAAATAAAAGCTGAGCCTTGATTGGTCACTATGGGCTCTGATTGGTTGCTATGGGCTCTGATTGGTTGCTATGGGCTCTGATTGGTTGCTATGGACACTGGTTGCCATAAGCTCTGATTGGTTGCTATGGGCTCCAGTTGCTGTGAGCTCTGATTGGTCGCTATGGGCTCTGATCGATCGCTTTGAGCTCTGATTGGTTGCTATGGGCATCACAAACGGTTTTGATAAATGAGTCCATTACTGTTGTTCCCTTCCAAGAGCTGAAACTTATTTTTTGTCTATTGATGTCTCTGTGTGAGATGTCTTGTCTCATTTCAGCATTTGGCAATTTTTTCAGCTGGTTGCCAAGCAGAGCTTGTGAAATGGAGCATTTTCTCCTGCCAGCAGGGAGTATCTTCACTCTCTGCAGACACGCCCTCAAAGTGTGCACGTGATGATTCATTCTGTGTGAGTTGGGGGAAGGGAGAGGTTCTCAGCTGTTATTGAAATCATTGGAAGTGAAAAGCTAAGTGTAACTTGATAGTGTATATCTAAATTTCTCGCTCTCTCTACATACTTTGTAACTGGAATGGGCATTTGACGTTCAGGACCCTGGGAAAGATGGGTTATTTTTTTTTTTCTGTCTCTCTCTTACATAGTGATAGATCCTGCAGATTATTACAGCTATGCTGATAGAAGGATGTAGGTTTTTCTACTTTTGCCCAATAATAGAACTTTCATGGAGTAAATCGTGTATCGAAACGGAGTGTAAACTGGTCTTTGTTGCCCATAGTAATCAATCATAACTCATAGCAACCAATCAGAGCTCATGGCAGCCTATTAAACGAGAGGTTCTCAGCTGTCATTGGAATCATTGGATGTGTATATCTTTGTAACTGGAATGGGTATTTGACATTCAGGACTCTCTCTCACATAGTGATATATCCTGCAGATTATTAAACCTCTGGCCTCTACAAAACTATATACTTTATCTGTTGGTGTTTACATGGGACTGCACTTCTGTCTCACAAGTGGTTTATGTGGACTGTACAGTTCTTTGTGATTTACATGGGAAGGCACATGTGTCACAAAAGTGATTTATATGGGACTGCACAATACTGTTCTCTCTCTGGATGTAATTTGCGTGGGACTGCACATCCTACATGGAACTGCTATGTACAGCTGTGTTCTCTGTTCCTGAATTATGCGGGATTGCACATGAGGCACAAAAGTGATTTACATGGCACTGCACATGATGCACAAAAGTGATTTACGCAGGACTGCACATCTGATTCACGGAAGTTATTTACATGGGACTGAACAGTACAGCTGTGTTCTCTCTGTATGTAATTTGTGTGGGACTGTGTATCTTACATGGGACTGATGTGTACCGCTGTGTTTTTTCTGTTTTGAGTTACATGGGACTGCACATGAGTCACAAATGTTATACGTGGGACTGCACACTACAGCTATGTTCTCTCTGTATATAATTTCTGTGGAATGGCATATCTTACATGGAACTGCTGTTTACAGCTGTGATTTCTTGGTTTCTGATTTATGCGGGATTACACATGAAACACGAAAGTGATTTAAGTGTCTCTCTCTCTCTCCCCCTCTCTTGTTGGTATACACTGCTGCATCTACATACTATCCGTGCTCCCGTCTCCCACCTCTTCACTGCATCAAGATACTCTGCGCGTTCCTGTGCGGGACAAGCTGCTCAGCTGATAGCTGAGTAATACATTAGATGGGCATAACCCGACTTGGGCTCACACATGGTTGCTAAGCACACATAAAACGCACCGTTCTCATAAACCATAGCACTTTGCTAATGATAACCAAGGACGTACGTGCTTACATTTTTGGTCCTCTCATTTTAAACTATGATCTTTGTAGTGCGACAAACCCTTAAAGGGGTTTTATCATTACTTGCTTTCATAGACTTGAGCTGCTTCTATCTGTTTGAGCGGAGAGCATTGTACAAGGCTGTGTTAGAGAGGGGAGAGTGAATCTAACTGCTAGAGCCTCAGTAATTGTCCAGATCCTTTACATAGAGCTGATATCCCAATGAGAAAAATTTGCAGCACTCACATGGTAAAATAGAAAAATGAGTGTTTATTCCCACATGCTACAAGTACGACGCTTTGGCTCTCTCACAGAGCCGTTTTCAAGTCATAGAGCTGAGTTAGGAGTATATGGAAGCTGAGGTACCTAGTTTCACTTTTATATTCCACAGCTCAGAGGGGAGTAAGCACAGAGTGCAGGCAGCCAATCACAGCACAGGGGGCTTTTTCCCATTCAGGGGGCGTGCCCAAACAGCCTAAATTACATATCAGTCAACCAGGCACAGAAAAGGGGGCGTGTCCCGTCCATCTGCTGCAGACATAGCTATAGATGCACAGATTAGCTTATATTTGCTATACTAAGTGATTTAGGCAAAGCAAACCAATTGCAAAAGTACTTATTTTTACTTTCCCTGTCAGATGTTGTACATTAAAACTTGTCCCTTACCAAAAACAATTTACACTTGTTGCTGGACACATTACACTGCCCAAGTACAAGTAACTTGGTAATTTTCTCAGCACTCAGATACTCCTCCTACACTACTGGTCACATGAAAGCTCCCATCAGCAACATCTTACACATAAGACTTAAAAGGGTTGCCTCACTACAAAGATTAGCTATCAACATGTAGGGTACAATAAATGAAGACATTTTCCAAATATAATGCCTTATTTTTCTTTGTTAAGGAGATAAAAGTGATTTTATGAGCTCTGAGTGCACTCAGGTTTATCGAGGTTACTGACCTGTTCTGCCCTGCTTTCCCCTGCTGTATTTCGTATCTGATAAGATAAGCAGGGATGGTGTCATCACACAGGGCTGCATACAGAACTGCCAGCAGTTGAAGAGCTTGAGTGTTATCTGATCTAACAAACAAGGGAGACTAAGCTACTTTTGACTGGCTCTGTGAAACAGCATGGCGAGACAATTCCATTAAATGGAGCATGTGGTCATACATCACCATATCAGATAGCTGCAGAACCCAGAGGGGGATCAGAATAAGGCTATGTTCACACGGCTTAAAATGGGACATATTTCAGTCCGTAATTACGTGCCGTAGTGCGGGAATTACGGCTGGAATACGTCCCAGTCATTACGGTAATCTACAGTTCTCGTAGAGAACTATGGATTACGTCCCCTCTCCCTGCTCGACGAATCCACCGCGGGGGGAGATAAGGGACAGGTCATTTACCAGCGGCGTATATGCGCCGCTAGTAATGATAGTCTATGGGCCGGCGAGGTGCCGGCCCCTTGCTCTCGCCCCGCCCCCATCCAAACGGCGTAATTGCAGGCAGTAATTACGCCCCTCACATAAGCCGTATGAACATAGCCTTAGGCCTGGAATGGAAAAATCCCTATAAAGGAGGATTCCTGTTCCCAAATCCTACCCATTTATATTGAATTCATGTTAAAATTATAAAACTGATGTTATATTCCCGGCCATTCCAGCGCCAATGCTCCTGGGTTCTCCTTCAGTCTCTGATTATGTCGTGCAACAACATTGGTTGCAGTGGTGATACCAGTATGTATGTAATGTGACCACTGTTGCCTATACTGGTATCACTTCTGTGGAATGTAATTGGCCGTAGCAGACATTTGAGGATATGACATTCTTTGACACAAGATATTTAACATTGAATAAATAATACAACATCTACACTGTAAAATATTCCTAAGTGTTTCCCATTATTATCTCAAGGAATTGTATTCTTACATAGGATTTTGTGTTTTTTCTTCTTTATATATCCCTTCCCCCCCATTTATTATTTTTTCTGGTTCTTACATTGTTATCTTCCTACATTTAGTTTTCTACAAGAGATTCCCCTCAGTTCATTTCTTCTTAAAATTCCAGTCGATGATGAAGAACCAGGACGAGATGGCAGAAAGTATATTCAACCTCACTCTAGAGATAATCTTTCAGCTTACTGGAGAGGTAAGAGATTCTGATGAGGTCACATAATATCATTCTTATATCTTGTTATAACACATCATATGTCTGGAGAGCGGAGGGGGCTCTGATGCTGTCACATTACATAATTCTTATCTATGGTAATAACAGATGATATGACTGGAGAGGGGAGGGGGGCTCTGATGTCACATTACATCATGCCTTATCTATGGTATTAACAGATTATATGACTGGAGAGGGGAGGGGGCTAGGATGCTGTCACATTACATCTTTCTTATCTTATGGCAATAACAGATGATATGGACTGAGAGAGGGGAGGGGGCCTCTGATGATGTCCGCATTAATCATTCTTACTATGGTTATAAATGATATGTTGGAGAGGGGCGGGGGTCTGATGTCACATTACATCTTTCTTATCGCTATGGTAATAACAGATGTATGGACTGGAGAGGGGAGAGATTCTGATGATGTCACATTACATCATTCTTATCTATGGTAATAACATGATATGACTGGAGAGGGGAGGGAGATCTGATGATGTCACATTACATCATTCTCAGGGGCGTAACTAGAGAAGTCTGGGCCCCATAGCAAACTTTTGGATGGTACAGCCCTCCCCCCCGGCAGGCAGGGTTATAAGCGCCATGCAGAATATATAGATAGGCAGGGTTATAGTGGTCATACAGTATATATAGATAGGCAGGGAGGGTTATAGTGACCATACAGTATATATAGATAGGCAGGGTTATAGTGGCCATACAGTTATATATAGATAGGCAGGTTATATGAGACCATACAGATATATAAGATAGGCAGGCTTATAGTGGCCATACATTATATATAGATAGGCAGGGTTATAGTGACCATACAGTATATATAGAGATCGGCAGGGTTATAGTGACCATACAGTATATATAGAGATAGGCAGGGTTATAATGGCCATACGGTATATATAGATAGGCAGGGGAAAGGGGGTTTTAGTGGCCCTAAAAGGTTATATAGTAGGCAGGCAGGGGTTTTAGTGGCCCTACCCGTTTTATATGATTTGGCAGGCAGGGTTATAGTGACCTACGTATTTATAGATGGAGGGTTTTTAAATGGCCATACCGTATTTATAGATTTGGGAGGGTTATAGTGACCATTTCCCGTATATATAGATTGGGGAAAGGGTTTATAGTGGCCATACATTTTATATAGATTGGCAGACAGGGTTTAGTGGCTATAAAAGAAAATTTTAGATTGGGAGGCAGGGTTTTTATGGCCAAACAGTATATATAGATTGGCAGGCAGGGTTATAGTGGCCATACAGTATATATAGATTGGCAGGCAGGGTTATAGTGGTCCCTAACCCGATATATAGATTGGCAAAGGGAGGGTTATATGGCCATAAAAGTTTAAATAGATAGGGAGGCAGGGGAAAATGGCCTACAGTATATATAAAATTTGGGAAAGGGAGGGGTTTAAGTGGCCCTACGTATATATGAAAAGGAGGCAGGGTTATAGTGGGGGGGGGGCCCTCAGTATATATGGGTACGCAGGGGAGGGTTTTTAGGGGCCACCAGCCCCCCCCCCCCCCAAACCCCCCAGGAGCTCATTAAAGCAAAGTATGGAAAACTTTAAAGGGAAGTACTGAACCCCCCTACCCGCACAGTAAGGTTTGGGGGGGACTCTGTTTGGGGTTTTTGGTTTTTCTTCTTTCCCCTCCCTTTACCTTCTGTCCCGACTTCACATGTTCATCACATGGGACAGGGAGCAGCAGGAGGCAGAATCTCTGACCTTTCTTCCTTTCAGGCGGCCAAGTGTCTAATTCCTCCTCCTCCCTCCACTGTCCTTTGGTGTCTGTGCCACTGGGGAAGGAGAGTACCGTGGTGAACTGTAGAAGAGCAGTCAGTCACACACCGACTGTCTCACTGCCCGCAGAAGACTGCAGCCCCTCCTCCCCCCACACCTCCGTCCTGAAAGTTGTCCCTTGGAGCCAGAGGCAGCAACATCTAACAACAGCGTCCTCCGGCCGGAGGCAGAACAGTACTAGGTTAGCAGACAAAGTAGCTGCTGCAGGGCCCGAGTTAATAGGGCCGCGGCGGGCCTCCTATTGGTGCGGGCCCCGTGGCAGCTGCTTTGTCTGCTACCCCGATAGTTCCGCCCCTGATCATTCTTATCTATGGTAATAACAGATGATATGACTGGAGAGGGGAGGGGGCTCTGATGATGTCACATTACATCATTCTTTTCTATGGTAATAACAGATGACATGACTGGAGAGGGAGGGGGCTTGATGATGTCACATTACATCATTCTTTTCTATGGTAATAACAGATGACATGACTGGAGAGGTAAGAGATTCTGATGATGTCACATTACATCATTCCTAACAGATGATATGACTGGAGAGGGGAGGGGTCTCTGATGATTTCACATTACATCATTCTTATCTATGGTAATAACAGATGATATGACTGGAGAAGGGAGGGGGCTCTGATGATATCACATTACATCATTCTTATCTATGGTAATAACAGATAATATATCTGGAGAGGTTATGGTCTGGAAATGTAGGTCATAAGATTTCTTGTGACATTTTTTATTGTCTGTTTCCATAAACAGAATTACACAGTAGTCAAGACCTCTAGTGATTGCTATCAGGACCCAGTGTTTGAAAGATGTGGAAGGACCATGAGCCCAATCACAGGGCCCCCACCTCACTACCTTCTACAGAGAGAAATTAATGAAGAGAAGATCCTAGAACTTACCAACAAGATCATTGCTCTGCTGACTGGAGAGGTGATGCTGCTGCTGGGAATGCTGGGACATTATACAATGACACCACTGGAGGGGTCTGGATAATGATCACATCATTTTGTGTATCAGGTTTCTATAAGGTGTCAGGACATTGCTGTCTATTTCTCCATGGAGGAGTGGGAGTATTTAGAAGAAAACAAGGATCTGAACAAGGACATCAAGATGGAGGATCAGCAGCCGACCACATCCCCAGGTAATAGAAATGACTAAGTATACATACCTTTTATAGCGTAACTGCAATGATATACTCATTTATATAAATTAATACTTTGTAAGATATCTTATTCAAGGAAAATTCAACTTCCTTCCACATATGAGAATCCTTTCCTCTATCCAGCATACTTGACTTTTTACTCACAAAACATTTAAGGAATAGTTTAACTATGGCTGCCACCCTCACTTGACGCAGGAATGTGTCACGATGCAAGCCTTTTTTTTATTCTGGTCCATCAGGAAATGTCTTTCAATTATCCATCGTGACTACATCAGGTTCCATTTGCAGAAACCACTTTCCATTGCTTCGGGTGTTAGAGATTTCCCGCCTGAAAAAAATCTGATTCATTGCTTCTTCTTTAAGCCGACAGATCTGAGCTCTACTTTAGGAGCAGATTTCATTTTATGTCTTCTAGTTGTGCATTAGTCCTCTACTCCTGAGCCTTCCCTGGCAACAACATCTTGCAACGATGCCTTCATGTCATAAACCACCACCTCTAAAGCTTCAGAACACTAACCTTCTAGGGCTAACAGTACATTACAGTACAACCTCTCTCCTCTCTACATCTCTGCCTTAAAGGGGCTTTATCATCATGAGCTTTCGCAGACTTGAGCTGTTTCTGTCTGCTCTTGTTAAATAAATTTGTAAAAATATGTACATTTCTGTTTTTTCCTTTCAAGATGGGGTGCAGAGTGTACATTAATGGGCAAAAAAATTAATTTTTTTGATCTTACCAAATGGCTGCAATGAAACAAAGAGTGAAAAATGTAAAGGGGTCTGAATACTTTCTGTACCCACTGTACCTTTGACCTGCAACGATTTAGCATCTGCTTAGTTCTGCAGATTCTTGTCATGTAACTACATTGTTATTGTTTTGCTCCTGGTAATGGGAAAATCTTTTCCTTCTTGTATAATACAAATTACAACCTGTTCTCACATTCCCTAATAGCTCAGTGTATCATTAGGCTGATTCCCAAGCGACAGGTCACTGGTTCGAGCAGCCATGAAGAAGATTTCCCAAGAAAATCATCAAGCTCATCGATAGCGTCTCTGGGCCAAGAAAATTGACAAACTACATCGTGTGAGGCCCTGACAGCTGGAAGAATATGAAATGAAGTCCATCCATTCCAAAGCCAAGAGGTGGACGTCCAGGGGAAATATCATAGTCAATGAGTTGGCTCATTACATGGTCCATCAGTTCCAACGCGGCAGACACGGCAGTGGAGACGGCTCGTAGGCTTCGTAAGAATGAGATCACAGACGTCCATGCAAGCACTGGGCAACACGGTTTACACAGGTCTGGAATGATGGCCCGAAAAAAGGTTTAATTTCGTTATAAGAAGCATTGATGATATGGGGTTGTTTTACAGCCAAATATGTTGGACAACAACCTGAAGCAGACGTCAAGGTTGGAGAAGGAATGGTTCAATGACAATGAAGTAGAGTTGATGTTTTGGCCTCCTCAATCCCCAGACCTCAACCCAAACACTTGTGCGTAGAGTTGAAGAAAAAGCTGTATTCATATCCAAGTCCAGTCTGCACCAACATTGGGAATGTGTAGAAGAGACTGGGGTATCAGATTTTAGTCAAGATAGAGCCCAGAGGAATTCAAGCAGTGTTGAAAGCCAAAAGGGGGATTTACCAAATACTACCAAAATAACATTTAACATTTTGATTTTTAGGACCAAAACAGTACCAATCCAATTACATGACAAGAATCTGCAGAACTGAGCAGATGCTTATCACTTGCAAGTCAAATCTATGTATAAGATATGTAAGGTGATTGTCTATAAAATGATGGAGCCTCATGTACAAAGCTGTAGTGGATGGTGAGATATGGAGTCTGAAAGGCAAAAGTTCTAAACATTGTTACCATTTTCTTGTCGGTGTATCTTCTACCTAAATAACTTGATGATTGTATCATAAAGTGACAAAAAACCTGATGTTACCACTGTACTACTGTAAAGTTATCACTTAAACATGTGCCAAGTATGAGGGGGTCAGTAGTCAGAGTCGGAGGTTTGGGAAATTGAGGAGTCAGAGCCGGGGCTTTGACTTGCTGACTCCACAGCTCCTGTTACAGCTTCAAAGCCAGGGGCGTGTCTCTCCTCCCATTTGGCCCTGTCTTCCTCACTGAAGACTGGGGACATCATCCTTATGTTTGAGCAGTGGAAGGGAGAGGGTGTCACAGCTCTGCAGACCTCCTGCAGTGGTCAGTTCTCATGCCTGCAAAGCTGTCACCTCCCTCCAAAAGCTCCCTGTAACCTGAACACCTGCATGACTATAAACGGTTATACATATTTACTGAATTGATGAAACAAATGTAAGAAAGGCACTCTCCTCTCCCCTCTGTTATCAGTCAGGAGCTAGAGCAGACTGTATAAGGCTGTGTTAAATGGGTGATGAGAGCAGACTGTATAGGGCTGTGTTATATGAAGGGAGAGTGAATCTAGCAGCTAGAGACTCAGTAATTGCTCAGATCCTTTACATAAAGCCATCACTGGAAGATGAGTATAGAGAGGACCATAGCTACATATTCCAGGCTAATTAAAAAAAAATGGACTGGGGCTGCTTAATTCTTCTTCACTAGGTTATGCAATGTTTTCCTTGGTAAGAAAAAGGATATGTTCCTGCATTAACTACAGGCGTTTGGATATTTATTTATTATGGCAATTTTATCCATTTACTGTTCTGAGCAGTTTTCTAAAACTAATGGATCAAGGTCTTCTGCAAGTCAAATTTAAGAAGTCTGCATTTTATTATATTCTTCATGCCATGACCATGTTCTAGGATTTTGTCAGTACAAAAGACCTGGAGACTAGTGATGAGCGATTATGTCAACTATCGTCATCGGGTCGATAGTCGGTATCGGCAAATATCAAGACGATTTCCGATATTCCCATAATAGATTATCGCCGATGACCATTAAAGTCTATGGGAGAGGAACAACACCTTCATTCTTACCATCCACAACAGTCAAATGGATACGTGCTACATCTTAGGCAACACACTTAGGTTATAAAAGCCACAGAAAAAAAGTCACCCACCATTCACTATCCCTGTCTTGTACCACAGCCTGATCCCCTTTAAAACCCGCATGACCCACAAATTAAAAAGTTTCCAGAAGGCAGTATGAGTTAAACCATCATTTTACTTGAACTGGACATTGAATATCCCGTCCTGGAACGCAGCATGAGCCCCAAACCTGCATGACCCCCAGATTTAAAAATGCCGAAAAAGGAGTCTTTTTAAAACACCAAATTTTAAAATGACCCAAAATGGACATAGAAAACTAAAACCCTGTCCACCCGGGCCACAGCATGAGCCCCAAACCTGCATGACCCCCAGATTTAAAAACTGCCGGAAAAAGGAGTCTTTAAAACACCATTTTAGTTTAACTGGACATTGACTATACCTGTTCTGTACCACAGTATGACCATTAAACCTGTCTGACCCCAAAGATTAAAAAGTGCCGGAAAAAGAGTCTTTGAACCACCATTTTAGTTGAACTGGACATTGACTAACCTGTCCCCGGGTAACCTACATCTGTTCAAGTCTTCCTGTACCTCCCTTTTTACAAATCAGAGGAATAATTTGTATCAGCTATTTTGTACATTCAAGTTTTTTAGTAGTTTAATTCTAGAAAACACATTTTTAAAATAGGATGGAATCCCACCACGTCTTTGTTTCTCTTTTTTTTAATTACATTAGATGGGTTGTCTCACTACAGGAATTGCTAGCTATGTTAAAGATCTTGCAAAAACAAGTCATTTTGCAATATGTCTAAAACTAACTACTACTTTAGATACAAGCGCCAGGTGTTTCAGGGAACAAGCTGCACAAAGATAGTCAGAGGAAATCTCCTGCTGCAATCGTTTAATAGAAATAAAAAGTGTATATATATAAAAAAGACGATCGCGCTCTGTTCGCTGTATAAGGTGCCAACTTAATCACAAGCAGTCCCCAAATAATCAAATTCCAAAATATGCAACCCCCATGCAAATAGTTATAAAACAGGGGTAAAACACACCTGTAATAGTGGCAACCACTTCCCCAGAGATTTCTCACTGGATGCTCACATCAGCCAGGAACCTCGCACTAATCCAGGTTTCTGTCCACTTCAATCTTCAGTTGGTGGATTTGTCAGAAATAATACATAAAAACCATACTGATGAAGGAGATTGTTATTCTCTGAAACGCGTAGGTCTTGTATGCCTGCTCGGCTTTTGTTAGCTACAGCCTTAGTGACGTCACTCTAGTCTGTTAGTCTGTATGTGTGGATCCCGCATGCTGCCGGCCCCGGGGCGTAAACAGCGGTGAACACACCACACTGTTTGTATTAAGTGTGATTACGTTGGCACCTTATACAGCGAACAGAGCGCGATCGTCTTTTTTTATATATATACACTTTTTATTTTGCAATATGTGTCCATTAACAGTGTCCTACCTATTCCTGTTTCTGACAGCACCATCACCCTTGAGCCACTCTTGACAATTGTGAAGAACAAATTGTCTGTTAGAAACCACATTTTTTAGAATAGGACCTGTATTCTAGCTGCATTTCACAGCAAAATGCCCCCAAAATTCAAAACATGACCTTTACCCACTTTGACAATTGTGAATAACCAGAAATGTCTGTTAGAAACCACATTTTTTAGAATAGGACCTGTAGTATTGCTGCATTTCAAAGCAACATGACCCCAAAAAATTATAAAAAATGAGGGAGAAATGCCACTTAAAAGCCACATTTTTGTTCCAAAGAACCATGACCCGAAAACCATTGACAATGCGAAAAATTCTAAGATGAAGTGAGAAATGGAATACGGTTTTGTCATGAACCTTGGCTGTCTTTTACAGTCTCCCTCACAGCAAAACAGCAAAATGAACTGTTGGGGAACTGAGAATAAAAATTTGCTACGGCTACTTGGCACTCTACTGCTGTCACTTCGCTTGCACAGTGTTCCACCGTGACCATTTGAAGAAACGGAAGCAGACGCAAACAGATGTCTCCAGTAGATCAATCACAAGGACTCCCTTTACCTGCATTTTACTCTATATTTGGTGGTGGAAGAAAGTGCTGAGTTTGTTTTGTACTGGGATCCAGGAGGGTGGCCACCCAGTAACTGTTTGTTCATTGATGGCCTTAATGCGAGGATGCATCATGTTGGAGTAAATGGAGGGCATCTAAAGCACTCATTTGAGAGATGGAGCCATTGATTTCTCAGCCTCTGGGTCGAGGGGCACTAGCAAACTCATCTTCCCTCCTCTGCCCTCAATTTGCCCCAACCTTCTTCCAAGGCAGGGACGTCGGTAATGTCGTTGTCCAGAAATACCGCTCTCCTCCTCCGCTCCCAACCTTCCTCCGGTTAACCACAGCTTCAACACAGCCCTGACTTACCTCAGATGATGCCACCTGAGAGCTGATGCGCCGCCTGCACTAGCCCTGTACCCCGAACGCACTCTGCCTAATGAAGAACCGATAAAACGTGAAATGTCGGGTCTTGTGGAATTCGACGGCGAGAAAGGCTCTGTGATCCGTCTCCTCCACCGAGCGCTGGTGGGACCGAGATGTTTAGAGTGTCCGAACGATTTTCGTTCCAGAATAAGATCACCACAATGCTCATGCTGACAAGGTATCCGTCCGCCACTGAACCATTTTGGTGGCTTCGTTCAAAAAAACTGGCAAGGATGTGCCAAGCGCTTTCACCTGCCTCAACCTCGGTGGCTCAACACCTCGAGGTTGTCAAGGCCATGTGGTCACTTCGTCCCGCGTATGGCATTGCGCTGCTGCCACAATCGCTGTAGCATGTGAAGTGGAATTCCAGCGTTTGCCTACGTCAACAATGAACGGTTGAAATGGGGAGGCCGGAGCTGAGGCTGCTAAAAACGCAGCCGAGGGGGGGACAAGCAGGGTGCGATCAATGTGGACGTGTGAGCTCAAGACCTCGAGCCTTCCTCAGCAGGCAGTCCAGACCCGGGTACTCTTTAGAAATTTTCTGGACTACAAGGTTCATCGACATGTGCCAGGCAAGGGAAGTGCTCCACCTACCGATCTAAGGGCGGCCAGCCAGATTTCGACCGTTTCGCACACACCTTGCCTGGCACAAGGTTCTTGTCACCCAGCCAGCGCACGGGAGTCTCGTGCGGAGAGCCGTCACAGCTCCTGACCTGTGGTGTGGACGGTCTCTCAAAACAGATTAATTTCAAACACGGCCCTGTTTCTATGGGCCTCGTGATGCACCAGAGGACCTTGGGGGAAAGAACCCTGCACAATTCCCTATCTGGTTTTGAAGAGCTGCACCGAGCCTGATAGCAACCGTCACCACCAGAGACATCCACCCCAGTTCACCCAGTGAGGCTGTCACAGAGATATATCGGCTTGTCCGTGCCTTACTATCCATGTTCGATGTGTCGGTGGTCAGATGGACTTTTTACCCTTTTTTTTTCCGACACAGAAGAATACACGCACTTGAAATTTTTAGATGACATGTGACGGGCCAGGGCAGGGACGGTCTTTTCTGAGCAAAGAAATGCCTGCTGCAGTCATCTGGTATTGGGGGCAGGCAAGGGGCCCTGACGTGGCGGAACCCATCCTGTGTCCACCAGACGGAAAGGCAACATTCCCAAGGCAAAAGCTGGCAATGCCGACATCAGGCTTTTGGCTTTGGGATGGGTTTTGGGTTAAATTTTTCAACTTCTTCTCCCAAACCTGGAAGACAAAAGGCTGGCTGCTAGACTGGCTTGCTGTAACGGGCGTGCAGGCGACAAACTGTGGAAGGAGAAGGGATTAGGGAATAAATGGGTCTCTGGTGTGCTGGTGGTACTCAGGCGACTGTGGAGTCTGAAGCGGAGGCCTGATCCCTGATCATGACTCCGAGAGACATGGGCAGCTGAGGGAACGCTTGGAGTGGCGAGGAGGAGGAGGCGGAGACAGAGGGTGTGACATGGTTGGAAGCCTGGCCTTGGTGTGGCCTTTTTTGGCCAAGTGATGCCATCCATTTCAACTCACGCATTCTCCGCTGCATTAACTAGACATGTTGGTGGTGGTTAAACACCTAAGATTCTGCCTCTACTGATGCGTTTACGGCAAAGCGCATTGACATCGCTGGGTGAATCAGAGCTTGCTCTAAAGAAGTCCCAGGCCTTGAGAGGTCCTGACCTTTTTGACGGGGCGATAACGCGAGGAGCGGGTTTTCCGCTGACCGTGGCTATGCTGAATCATATCGCGGAATCTGGGCGACTGCCCCACTCCCTTATTGAGGCGGGACCCGTGCTGACACTACCCACCATCGTCGTTCTCCTTGTCCAATGATGTAAGCACTCGCAAGCAAGTTCTTGCGTGAAAAGACCACGTTTGAATTCCGCATGTCGACGTCATCATCCTCATCAACACAGGTGACCTCGTCGTCCTGACATTCGCATCCAGGAGCTTGCGGGCTAACAAGCAAGAGGCACTGCAAGGCGTTTGCCGAACCGCTCAGATTTTTTGCCGATTGACCGGCTTCCTTCTCTCTCCTCTTATGGCATCAGTATCTGGGCGCCGGAGGCAGTCCCCCCTCTTTGCCTTTGATCTTTTAACATGCCTTCGACCCCAAACCCGCTTTTTGTCTCAAAGGGGGTTTCAGAAAATGGATTTCCCGTGGTGGGAAACCCGGTTGACATTTGGGTGCCTTTCGCTTCTGGGGGAGGGATGTGTGTCGAAATTTGGGCCCGGTGACGGGGAGGACGGGAGGTAAGATGCTGAGCGGGTTGCATTACCATTTAAAACAGATTGGGACGCTGTTGTTATGAGATTCACGGGGCCCCTGAACGGCGAGAAAGCCTGACGGTCCTGTAACCGCGATCCAGGCTTGCGTTTTTGTCCCAGCACGGGAAGGGCCCCTTCCTGTACCTCTCCCCAGTTACCCCCCCTTTGCTCGTTCCACCTGCTTTCGCTCCATGTTCAAAAGAAAAAAAATTTGAGCGGTTGAAGGTTTTTGACGTTTTTATTAAAAGACGGCAAAACGCTATTCTTAAATCCCCTTTTTTCTAAACAAACTAGGTTTGAAATGAAATGTTTCTTGCGAATATGGGGAAAACGGTCTGGGGGAAGAACCATAAGAAAAATTTTCAAAGTGTTTTCCTTCAGTCCCCGGGATTTACAAAAGCCATAGGATAAGAATTTTTATTTTTCAAAAAATCCCATACAATTGCTATCTGCGCAACTGAGATTCAAGAGCCAATAAAACTATCAGAAATTCCGGATGAGAAAATTGTGTTTTTTGAGCAATGCAAACGGAAAATTTTTTAGAAAATTTTTCATCGAATTGCGTACAAAGGGTTTTTGAAAAAATAAATAAAAAGCTTTTAAAAAAAAAATTTTTTTTTTAAAAAGGGAAAAAAAAGGTTTTTTTTGGAATGTTATGAACAAAAGTGGCCCCCCCGCCAAAGTGAAAAAAAAAAACCTATTGAAATGTTCGGATAAAAAGGGTTTTTTTTTCCTATAAAACCCGCGGTGATACAAAAATTGCTGTATTCAAATTTTAAATGCAGGTGGCTCTTGAAAAAGCTGGCCTGCCCAAAGTGAAAAAAAAACCCACTGAAATGTTTTCGGATAAAAAAAGTTGAGTTTTGCACCTATCAAATACACCTGCAGTTACAAAGAAAAGATCTATATCCTAATATAAGTATAGGCTGCACAACATACAAGTAGTTTTCCCCCAAAAAACTGGCCAAAAAGTGTTAAAAAAAACCCCATTGCAATGCAGGTCTAAACACAGTCTGGGCTGCACAATATCCACTCTCCTTTAAAGAGCCTGCCAGCCTGTCTGTCTGTCTCTGTTCACCCGCACCCCCCCGGCCCCCCACCCCCACCCCCGCGGCTGTACAGCGCTAGATGCTTTCTTTAAAATTCTCAGCCTAAGTAACTAAAATCTGAAAATCTCTAATTACCTAAGTTCTAATGTTCACAGCTAAAAGCATAGTTTCTGTGTGAACAAATTGAACAGTTTCGCTAAACTGTTTTGAGAGGGGACACAGAACGTCCTGCTCTTATGATACACAGACACACACTGAGGCTGAACAGGAAGGGCCCTGTTCTATGTAAAACGAGGTCATTTTGATTTTTTCAGCCAATCGCAACAATACACATCCCGTCATGACGTCGCAACCCAGCTCACCCTGCTTATTTCTAAAACTGATTTGCTAGCCGCCAAAATGACAAAGGAAGCGCTGAAAATGGAGCGATATTAATAGATTATGCACAGATTTTCCACTAAATTATCGCCGCGATCGAAAATATTTCCTGATCAAATAAAAACCGTGGGCCGGATTTCAACCTTTTGTCGATAAATAAAAGCTCAAAAACTACTGGGGGACATTTTCAGTGATGTGTTCAAACAAATCTGTTGCACCTAAGGGAAAATAGACTTTATGCCAAGCTTGAGCCCGGCCTTTTAGAATGATCATGCCTTACCTTCTTAGGTTATGAAATGAGATTAAGGGTGCGTTTCCACCGCAAAGACCAAATACCGGTTGGTATTTTATCGTTTTTGGGCATGTAGGTGGATGGCTTTGGGTTTGCGGATTCAAGCTGTACCACTTCACACCCACGTGTTCGTGTTCTGCCCAAAAAACTGTGTGGAAGAATGAACATGTTCAAAGTTTTTTGTAACACTGGTGATGTAAAAAAACGGCGGAAAATCTATTCAGTGGGGAAATAGTCAACTTTTCTTTGGATTCACCAACTATCACCTTCAGTTTATGCCCAATTTCTCCTTCATGGTGACCCCTATCACCGCTTTGACAATGAAAGGTAGCAGTATCAGAAATTAGATGCAGGAACAGCCTTCTAACATGTAAAAGACGGTTTTGCCTCATTTTAATTTTCTTTCGATAATTTAATTTTGGCACATGCAATACAATTTGTATGCACATTTTTATATAGAAATGTTATATAATTTATTTAGTTTTTAATGTTATATTGTTCAAAAGTAATAACATTAATTGTATCTTTGGCAGATAATTGTACCAGGAGCTCGGAGGGACATCTGATTTCTTCAGATTTTAAAGCGGATGATTACGATATTGCACAAGTTACATATGAAGAGCATGCTACTACCCAAGAGATACCCTCAGCCCTTCCCACCAGAGATCTGTCATCTGATCCTTTTAGGCAGATACTGTCTTCTGATTCATCACAGACTGTGGAGCAATATGAAACGTACAGAAAAGGTGTTGAAAATCAAAGATGTCACACAGGGGGGAAGCCATTTTCATGTTCAGAATGTGGCAAATGTTTTAGTAAGAAATCAAATCTCATTCAACATGAAAGAACTCACACAGGAGAGAAGCCGTTTTCATGTTCAGAATGTGGCAAATGTTTTACTCGGAAATCAGTTCTTGTTGAACATCAGAGAACTCACACGGGAGAGAAGCCATTTTCATGTTCGGAATGTGGGAAATGTTTCGCTCACAAATCAAGCCTTATTCCACATCAAATGTCTCACACAGCAGACAAGCCTTTTTCATGTTTTGAATGTGGCAGATTTTTTACCCAAAAATCTGCTCTTATTTATCATCAAAGATGTCACACTAGGGGGGAGGCCATTTTTTATGTTCAGAATGTGGCAAATCTTTTACTCAGAAATCACATCTTTATAGACATCAAAAGACTCATGCACAGGAGTAGCCTTTTTCTTTTCTTTTTTTTTGACCTTCTGTATTGTATCGTACAAGATGAAGCAAAAGCAAGTCATAGCGCTAAGTGATTAAGGAATGTATACCATTACCGACAAATGTCCGTTATCGAAAAAGCAAATTTAATCCAGATAACAATCCTATATATCACCCATGTGACTAAAATCTTTCACACATGGAACATAAGTATAGAACTTTGGACCTTATTTTTCGAAATGGTTAAGCAGTAAGACTCTTTGTTGCCCATAGCCCATACCAATCAGAGCTCAGCTTTAATTTCTTATACTGGTCTGGAAAAATGAACTCTGATCTCTGATTGGACAGTTTTGCTTTAAGCTTTCATAAGTGAGGCTCAATGCTTCTAAACTTGTTACCAATCGATAATAAATTTGCTTTGAAAACATACACACTTGTGTTTGGCCCCATCTTTATCCTTTAGATAGTGTCTCATAGAGCTGGTAGGTATTTTGTATATAAATATACGCTATGGACCTTATTTATGAAAACTGTCTAAGCTCCCGAGACAAGATGGTGTAAGTCTAGAGAAGGTCTATATTATAATTTTTTATTTTTTGAGCGCCATCAATTCCAGAGCACTGTACAAGCCAAAGGGTTCAGGTACATGGTATAAGACCAACACAATATCACTAACAGACTGAGACAGAAGGAGAGAGGACCCTGCTCGCCAGAGCTTACGATCTACAATGGAGAATGGGGAGACAGAAGGTGAGGGATGGAGCTGTTTGTATTGGATTGTAATGGCAGAGGGGTTTTTGTAAATTGTAGAGTATCCTGAAGAAATGGATTTCCAGGCTGCATTTGAACTTAGAAAAGTGGCTGAAATCTGATGTGTTATGGTAGTGAGTTCCAGAATATGGGGGAAGCACAGGAGAAATCTTGTAGACGTTTGTGTAAGGAGCTGTCAATAGGAGAGCAGAGACAGAGATCCTGTGGCGAGTAGATAGCGTGAGAGCAGGTATCGTGATATTAAGCTAGAGATGTATGGAGGGGAGAGGTTATGGAGAGCCTATGTCATTAGCAGCAGACTTAGCTATTTTTCTGGGCAATAGGTAGCCACTTGAGGGATAGGCAGAGGAGAAGGGAGGAGAGAAGTGGATCAGCTGGGCAGGAAAAGGGAGCAAGATTACTAGATGGCATGTTGCACTATACAGGCGTAAGATGATTATGGCATGAACAATCAATTTTGTGGAATCATAGTCAAGAAAGGAAAAACATTTTCAGGTGGAGGCGGCAGGAGGTGATTAGGGCTTGGATATGTGATTTGAAGGACTGGGCAGGGTCAAGGCTTATCCCAAGGCAATGGACTTGTGGGGCTGGGGAGAGTGTGGAGCCATTGATAGATTGGTTTAATGCAGAGGTGCAGTGGTATAGGGGAAAGAGGATTAACTGTTTCCTCCAAATTGAGTTTGAGAAAGCGAGATGAAAAAGGCAGATCTAAATGATAGGCATTCTGGGATCCTAGAAAGCAGAGATTTGACATCATTATTATTATTATCATTTATTTTGGAGCGCCCTTGATTCCAGGGCGCTGTACATTTCAGTCAGGTACATAAATAATATTGGGCAAACAATTACAAAGTGACAATAAGTGACTAACAACTGGTACAGAGGGAGAGAGGTCCCTGCCCTTGAGGGCTTACAATCTACAGGAAAGGGGTGAAAAGACAGAAGGTGAGGGGCAGACATGTTTGTGGAGCGGAGCATTGCAACACGGTTAATGTTGGTTATAGGCAATCCTGAAGAGGTGGGTTTTTAGGTTACGTTTGAAGCTGGTGAGAGAGGGGGAGAATCTGAGGTGTTGGGGCCGTGAGTTCCAAAGTGTGGGGGAAGCACGAGAGAAGTCTTGGAGACGGTTATGTGAGGAGGTGATAAGAGGAGAGCGGAGAAGAAAGGTCCTGTGAGGAGCGGAGGTTGTGTGAGGGGAGGTATTTAGAGAATAAGGCAGAGATATATGAAGGGGAGAGGTTATGGAGAGCCTTGAAGGTCAAAGTTGCTAGCTTGAACTGGATTTGCTGGGCAATGGGTAGCCAGTGAGGAGATCGGCAGAGGGGAGAGGCAGGGGAGTAGTGAGGAGAGAGGTGAATCAACCGGGCAGCAGAGCTAAGGATGGTTTGGAGGGGAGAGAGTGTGGTGGCTGAAAGGCCACAGAGAAGGATGTTGCAGTAGTCTAGGCGGGAGACGACGAGGGCGTGGACAAGCATTTTTGTGCTTTCAGAGTTAAGAAATGAGTGGATTCTGGAAATATTTTTAGGTGGAGGTGACAGGCAGAGGTGAGGGTTTGGATGTGCGGTTTGAAGGACAGATTGGAGTCAAAGGTTATCACAAGGCAGCAGACCTGTGGAGCTGTTGAGAGAGTCTAGCCATTGACAGAGATAGAGAGATCAGGTGGAGGGATGGAGTGGGACGGTGGGAATATAATAAATTCAGTTTTCTCCACGTTTAGTTTTAGAAGACGGGAGGACAAGGGGGAAATGGACGAAAGACAGTCGGGAATCCGGGAGAGAAGAGAGGTGACATCTGGGCCGGAGATGTAGAGTTGGGTGTCATCAGCATACAGGTGGCATTGAAAGCCATGTGATGCTATGAGCTGACCAGACCAAGAGTGTAGATATAGAAGAGTTGTGGGCCCAGGACTAACCCCTTGGGGACACCAACAGAGAGCGGGCGAGAGGAGGAGGTGGAGCGAGAGTGAGAAACGCTGAATGTCCGATCAGTGTGGTACGAGGAGATCCAGGAGAGGGCCAAATCCGTGATGCCGAGGGAGGAGAGGATGTGTAGGAGAAGTGAATGGTCGACAGTGTCAAAGGCAGAGGTAAGGTCTAGGAGGAGTAGCACAGAGTAGTGGCGTGAGGCTTAGGCAGTTGCTAGGTCGTTGGTGACTTTGGTTAGGGCGGTTTCAGTAGAGTGGTGGGGTCAGAAGCCCAATTGGAGCAGGTCAAGGAGAGAGTTGGTGGAGAGATGGGAGGACAGTTGAAGATAGACGTGTTGCTCAAGGAGTTTAGAGGCGAATGGAAGCAGGGACATGGGGCGATAGTTGGACAGTGAGGAGGGGTCAAGCCAGAGATGTAGATTTGAGTGTCGTCAATATACAAGTGGTACTGGAAGCCATATGATGGTATGAGTTTACCGAGACCAAGTGTATAGGGAGAGTAGTGGGCCCAGGACTGATCCCTGGTGAACATAAAGAGGGCAAGAGGAAAAGGTAGAATGAGAGTGATAGATGCTGAACATCTGATCAGAGAGGTAAGAGGAGAACCATGAAAGAACTAGCCTAGAATGCACCTGAATTTATAAACCGGTTCTACTGCGGGTCATAGATTAGGCACTTTCTAGCTCCAAAACATTAAATCAGGCTCAGGTAAACCATTTGTAACTTGGTCTGCCTGTTCCAGCAGTAATGCACCCAGTTTTGCCGTCCTCCCATCATAAATGTGTAGAACCATAAGGTTGTAGTGCAACGCCTCCAGAACACCTCCGATCTCAGGTGAATTATAAAGTGCACCCGATTGTAAAACTAGAGAACAGGGCTGCACCAGATTTTGGGCTGAAAGGATGCTAGACTACTGGCGCGGTCCCGTATATACATGTCACCCTAAGTCTGTAAAGCCAAGAGAAGAGAGAACTTGTAAGAGTGTTGAGTAATCCACTGTAGTGAAGGCAGAGAACAGTTTTAAGAGGCGGAGCACAGAGTAGTGGCATTAAGCTTTTGCGGTCAAGTCATTGGTGACTTTAGTTAATGCAGTTTCGGTGGAGAGATGGGGCTGGAAACTGAAAAGATGCCAGAGTTTAGCGATGGGCTGAAAATAGGGCTGGGATAATCACAGTATTAATGTTGGGGATGAGGTGTAATGGTATTGGGACCACAAGTCAGATAGTGAGGTGGGATTTGGAGAGTAGTGTGGAAAGTGGGTCGTGAGTGATGGTGGCAAAGCAGGTCAAAGAAGTGCATAATGAAGATGTATAGAAAACTTGATGGGACTGTAGTCAGAAACCCACTCTAATGTTGATAATCTTGCATCTGAAGTATGAGGCAAAATTTTCAGATGAGATCAGAGCAGAGAGATTGGGTAGCGGGGTGTGGGGGGGGACGGAGGAGGAAATTGACATTTTGGAACAGTTGTTTTGTCACGATACTAGTGGATATGGCTGGAATCCAATGGCGAGGACTGGCCAAAACACAAAGAAGGCAAGTGCAGACTGGAACAGGAGGCAGCTGAGATGAAGACAGGATCCAGACGAGGTCAGGAGGAGAGCCAACGAGTGGTCCGCAGGTGTGAGAAGTTTGCAGGGTAACCCCAAGGTAGGAGGAAGTAGCTGGAAGGCAAGTTCCAAGGGAGGAGGACTGGAAGCAGGAGCTAACACAATTCTCTAGAAATGAGCATCAGGCTTGAGGCATTTATATAGGGAAACTGGCAACAGGAAACAAGATGACACCCAGCTGACACGATCCACCATCTTGACTGAGGGCAAACTTGAGGGAAAACACAGCAAGTTCCAAGACATAGCATGAGATTCCTGACATGTTTAGGTTTGTGAGATAGAGAGAATATGAGAGGGGGAAGGTAATCCTGTTTGGCAGAAGTAAGCTCAGACTTGAAGTTCAGTAGTTTCTATGTTTGAAAAGCCTTCTATGGAGAGGGTTGTCTTCCAGTGTCATTTTACAGTGCTGGAAGCTCATCTTCGTATTTTTGGCAGTTTTATGGGCCAGGGCTGCCTATTGATTTGACGAGTTCTATTGTGCATGAGAGGGGCAGCCGAGTCGACAGCGGAGGTGATTGTTTTGTAGAATGCATGGCTGTGTCAGTGTCATAAATGGCGGATATGGTAGAGAGAGGTAGAAGAGAGTCGTAGAAAGTTTAAGGATCAAGACTTTGGAGGTTCCTGTGAGGGGCTTAGTTTAAGTTTTGGAGGGACAGTTTCCAGGAAGAGAGGAGAGAAAGTAAGGAGATTATGGTCTAATGTGGGAAGAATAGATTTTGAGATGTTAGATAAGGGGCAAAGGTAGGTGAAGATGAGATCCAGCATATGTCCCTCTCTGTGAGTGGCTCCAGAGGCCCACTGTGAAAGTCCAAAGGAGGAGCTTGGTGGCAGCTGAGCTGTGTGGCATGGGGATATTAAAGTCTCCCTTAATGATAGTGGGGATGACAGCATATAGAAAGTGCAGAAGCCAGGGCCGTGGCCTGACTGGAGATGTAGATAGACACACTTAGTGAGAGCTCCAGCTTAGGACTCTGAAAAATGGCTCATCCAAACCTATTGCAGCAACTAAACCGAACCTTGGACCACTCCAGGACTTGCAGACTTCTGCAAAGACCATTTTGAGACCACCCACACCTTTCTGCACCCTTTTGAACTGGAGTTCTGGTGAACGTGGAGAGAAGCCTATACCTGCTTCCAGGGATGGCGGCCATCTTCACACACCCTCGCTTGCTCCGGACGGCTTCTACCAACTCTCATCTCCTTCAGTGAAGCTGCAGTCGGAGGTGAAGAAAGAACTGCGGCCGGTCACGGGAGAAGCGGTGTCTATCCGCTGAGTGGCTGCAGACCCGCCAGAAAACGCACGAGTGGCACACCAAAAGAAGCTGCTTATCCAGTCAGTCACGGCTTGCAGATACCATTTCACTGTTGTGCTCCGTCCTGCAACATCACTATACCCCGCTGACTAGAGGAGCCCAGTGCAGCTACATTGAATCCTCGGCTTGCCGCCGTGGGGATAGAAAGGTAGACTTTGATCACGGCACTACAGACGAGCCTCTGCTCTGCTCTATAACGGTCCCGGCCAGTGACTTAAAATTGTGTGCCCGCAATTGTACCCCTGCTGGCAGCGCTTGGTGCCATTTTATTGATCGCCTGCATACTGTGGCAAAGTTATACATCTCTAACTTAAGAAGAACGGTGTGTGTTGGGGGGGACTGATCCTTCTCTCCTCTTAAAGGGGTTTTGCCAGGACGTGCTTTATCGGCTAAGAAGTATATGTAAACAAGCCACGGAGCTGAGGGAGAGAGAGACAGTCATCTTGAGCACTGAGCTGCATAAGGGATCGTGTGAAATGTTTCACTGAAATAATCAAACTACACTGTGGATTCTGTATACAAAAACAACAGCTTTCTCCACATCAGCATGAAAGATTCTTCATGTTCTCTGTCATCAGATAAAGCAGGGATTCTACTCAGATAATTCACACTACAACAAGTGGATTCTGTATACAAAAGAAAACATATTTTCTACCTGGTGCCTTGAAAACTTCTGCAGCTCAGTCTCATCAGATAAGAAGCTTTCTCTGAGCAAGCCAGGCCAGCAGCTCTTGACAGGTCGTATCTAGTAGAAGCTTTGAAGTAACTAAGGGCAGGTAAGGCAGCCTGTAGCTCTCTCAGACTGCACTTTTTGTAATCACATATATTTAGAAAAGTGATTAAAAACCCATTTTGGAGGGTCCCACGTCAACATTACATCGTGGCAAAACCCCTTTAAACAGCAATAGAGGAAAATAACTCTAATTGTTCAATTCCCTGACATCTACAGTTTGTTCTTAATCCAGTCTGGAGTTAACCCCTTAACACTCTGAGGGTACAGCAACTCTTGAACTAGACTTCTGCCATTTCATACCTAAATAATCTTTTGCAGATTAACACTGCTTACCATCAATCCTGGGTCTTAACCCTGTGCTATCTTAATAGTGTTACTACTGCTACACAAATCTGCTGGAATTTTTTAACTGCGGCACATCACTTGAGAACTAAGTGACAACATATTACCCCCTACTCTGCGACTTGCTAGGGTTTTCTAATCCTTTCCAATTACATTGAACATATTCTTCACCAATTTGTGGACAGGACTTTTCCAAAGCACAAGCTCCATGTACATTTTCTCAATAAACTTCACAACCTTTGTATGCCCATAAATAGACCAGGACTCTCATCTGAAAATTCCAGTCAACAGAGAGGAGTGGACTTCCCTAATATACTCCCTCCTACTGATTTGGACTTCTATTCCTTAGCTCTTCCTATTAGCTACTTACCCCATGGGCCCGCACGCATATGTGCATTTTGACTACTGTCTAAAAAAAAAAATAAAGGGAAATTTATATCCATCACACTTTATATATCTCTTTCCGCACTCAGAAAAAAATGAGGAGCTCTGCAAAGGAAACACCAAAATCTAAACCTGCGAAACTCGCTCAATTTTTCCGGCAATCTTCCCCACTGTTACAAGCTTTGGAAGACCAGAATCCTTTCTCTCAATTGTCAGCAGCTTCTCCATTCCCAGAATCAATAGATATGGAACCCCAGGACTGCGCAGATCAGGTTCCTTTAACTGAGTCGACTCTCCAAAGACTCTTCTCCTCCTTTAGAGATACATTACAGAGACTTCAAACAAATTATGATCGACCTTAAATCAGATATACAGTCCTTGGTCTCAAGAACAGACCACGTCGAAAAAAAGATGGCAGAATTCGTCACGTCACACAACTTACTAATAGATGCGAACGCAGAGTTAGAGGAGGAAGTACAGAGGCTGTCATCTATGATCCTCGATTAAGAGGAAAGATCTAGAAGAAATAACATAGGAATTAGAGGAGTTCCAGAATCAGTGAATACAGATGCACTTGCACCCTTCTTAACAGATCTTATGGCAAGTGTGCTTCCAAACGCCTCCCAAACTAGCAATCGATAGAATACATCGCCTCCCAAAACCCAAACACCTTCCAGCCTCTATACCAAGAGACGTCATCACCAGAGTTCAATTTTTCAAGATAAAAGATGAATTTCTGAAAGCCCTAAGAGGTCATACCTCACTACCAGACAGATTTGCTAACCTATCCATTTTCCCAGACCTTTCTGCTGGCACCATGCTTAAACGAAAGGAATTTGCACCCTTCACTAAAATTCTTAGAGATCATAACATCAGTTACAGATGGGGCTTTCCGGTAAAACTAGTTGTAAAAAGGATGGAACTGCTTACACATGCAACTCTCCAACATTAGCAAAGGATCTCCTCCTGTCCTAGAATCTGCTATCCACACCCATCAACTCACCACAAAGAAAAGGACCCATCAGACCAGAGGCCATCACCCCACTTTGGTCCAAAAAAGTGAACTGATCTAAACCTCGCACAAATGACTGATAAGTCTTGACACTTATTAGTAGATCCTGAGTCCTCGGAGCTACTCCAGCTTGCTGTCAATAAATCTTGATAGTCTTCGGGTTTCAACCCCGTTGGTTATTACCCTTTGTAGGTTGAGGCAATAGACTTGCCCCTTTGTTTATTTCCAGTTCCTCTGGAAATACTTGTTCATTTATTGTTCTGCTGCATATCAGAACACATGTTTTTTTGCATTCCTTCGGTTCAGTTTGAAAATATGTTTCTATGCCATGCATTGTGCAAAACCAAGAGCTTTGTAGTTTGCCTACTTGATACAACAGCGACGATATGTTTGTTCCACCTGATCTTTTATGACTCTCAATATGGCTATTAAGTTTTTATCGCTCAATGTAAACGGTCTCAACTCATCACTTAAGAGATCATTGATGTGGAAGGAGATTTCAAAGTCCCATGCTGATGTGGTCTGTTTGCAAGAAACACATATTAAAAATACAGATTTATTCAGGCTCAAACACAAAAAGTTCCCTCATGCTTTCCACTCAGCACTAGACGTCAAAAATGTGGGGTCTCTAGATTTGTTAAAGATTGAATAGCCTTTCATCTAAACCAATCATTCATAGATACCAAAGGTCGATATGTCATTGTTTAATGCACTCTTAATAATGTAGTCTACACATTGGTAGCTTTATACGCCCCCAATTGCTTTGTTTCCAAACTAATCTCTAAAACCAAAAAATCCTTAAAGGTAATCTTGTAATGTGCGGAGATTTTAATGTTATTATTGATAATTCACGGGATAGATCTAATACTAGTTCCAGATACACTCCTGAATTAAAAAACCTTATGATAGAGGAAAATCTGCATGACCCCTGGCGCTACTCACACCCTACAGATTCCGACTCTACCCATTATTCAGCAGCCAAAGACTCTCATGCAAGACTTGATTACTTTTTGCTCAATAGACAGGCTTTACAATCTGTTTCTTATTCTTGCATAGGTTACAAGACATGGTCTGACCATGTGCCGATTTTTTTTGTCAGTCAAAGACAGCTTCTCTCCCCCTTTTCACTCTCCTTGGCACCTTAATAACTTTTTGTTAAAATCACCTAAAGTTGTTCAGGAAGTGGAGAAGGCCCTCAAAGAATATTTTGATATTAATGTTCCCTCCGCACCATCAGAAGAAATAGTATGGTGCGCACACAAAGCGTATATCAGAGGTTTTTTATTTCCATTGCTAAGAAACTTAGAGATAAAGAACTTAATGAGGTTCTGGACGGTATTAAGGCCCTAAATACTCGATTCAAAGCAAATCCTTCCCAAGCCACTAAAGAGGAATTGAATCAACTGAAAAAGCAGTTAAGTAATTTGCACTTACAGCAATATGAGAATCAATTAAATAGATTAAAATGGAATTTCTATCTGCAAGGGGACAGACCCAGTAAACTATTAGCAAAGAGAGTGAAAGTTATCCAAGCAAAAACCAGAATCCCGTTTCTTACCTCTCTTAGCAAGGGTAAAATCTGTGATCCGCAAAAAATATCAAATGAGTTTGCTACCTATTATAGCTTGTTATATAATATAAACCGAGACCCTTGCATTTTGCTGGTCAAGAGAGAGAACATTGATAGTTTTCTTAATGAAGTTGCTCTCCCCTCCCTAACAGATGAACAACTGTCCTCCCTCAACTTCCCTATCACACTATTGGAAATTGAAAAAACAATTAGACATCTAAAATGCAATAAGTCCCCTGGACCAGACGGTCTTACAAACGAATACTTCAAACTCTTTAATAACACACTACTCCCGCATATGCTGCGACTTTTTAACTCTATTGCTACGAAAAGGGCTCCCCCAGGGGAAATGCTTGCGGCAACTATTTCGACTATTCCCAAACCAGGGAAACCTACGGATCAATTACAGGCCAATCTCTCTACTTAATTCAGATATCAAAATATAGTCTGATATCTCAGCCAATAGACTTAGTGATGTACTCCCTTCCTTGATAATTAAGGATCAAGTAGGCTTCGTAAAAAATAGGCAAACAAGGGACGGAATACGACGTGTCATAGACATTTTACAGCTAGCACAAATTGAAAAAACACCTATTGCTCTACTGTCTTTAGATGGAGAAAAAGCCTTTGACAGGACAAATTGGGATTATATGCACAAGGTCTTATTAAAATTCAGTTTCTCAGGTCCTGTCCTCTCGGCAATATTGTCTTTATACTCCTGCCCTTCTGCCAAAGTTTTCGCTTCAGGATTTGTTTCAGACAGTTTTAAAATATCTAACGGCACAAGGCAGGGTTGCCCCTTATCTCCCCTCATTTATGAGTTATGCGCAGAGCCTTTGGTGGAACACATTAGAAGCACCCCACTTATTAAAGGAATTCAAATTGGTCAAGTGTCCCATACAGTAAGTATATATGCTGATGACATTTTGATTATTTGTCAACAGCCGAGCTCTTCTATTCCTGCTCTTCTTTCTCTGTTAAAACGTTACGCCACAATATCATACTACAAACTTAACATTACAAAATCCATACTTTTACCCATTAACTGCCATCAATCATTAAGATCACAACTGTCAGATGTGGATCTTATATGGGCGGATGAGTATATTCCTTATTTAGGAATTAAGATATATCCAAACATAGAGGACACCATAAAACAGAACCTAGAAGATGTTTCTACATCCATTCTTAGAGAAACCAATAAACTGAACCAACTACATATTTCATGGTTGGCACATATTAACCTTACCAAGATGCTTCTCTTGCCTAAATATTTATATGTTGCTAGATCTCTTCCATTCCTGTTTCCTGAGACCCTAATTACTAGCCTCCAACGTCATATCTTTATTTGGGGATCTGGGAGATCCAGATTTAAAAACCAATACTTATATAGGAAAATGATACATGGAGGTCTATTGGTACGTAACTTGCTATATTACAATTTAGCTTCCATTCTTGAACCTTTATACTTCTTTTGGAACTCTCCACATAATCACCATTGGGCCTGCATAGAAAATGCAATAATCAATAAAGGATCATTTAAAGATCATATTACGGCAATGTTATTTGGAGACTCACCTAAGACCTATACATTATTATCTCTCTCACACGCAGCCATTGTTTGGCACAAATTTATAGTGACTAAACAAAAAGTACAGTTGGACAAATTATCCTACCCTCTATCCACATTACAAATTATGTCCCCAGATATACCTATCTCAAATTGGATAACATTGGGAGTACAAAAGGTGGGAGAACTATTCCATAACGGACACCTTAAATCATTTGAAGAGTTAGCCCATGAATTCTTAATCCCTAAACATCAATTCTTCTTATACCTCCAAATAAGACATTGGGTTCAGACTCACAAATGGCCATCACAATCTCACATCCCCTCGCCATTCCTGTTGAAAAAAGTACATAATATAAAAGGTTTATTCTCTGCTTACCAAACCTTATCTGACATGGACATTGATGTTAAGCCTACCAATGCTATAAAATAGGAAGGTGAATTAGGCATCTCATATTCTTTTTTTTTTTTTTCAACCATAAACTTTTTATTGGTAAGATATAAGGTAAAACAAAAAGAATACAGTATATGTCATTGTAAGACCAAATTTCAACTTTTATCCCCAAAACATAATCCAGCCCACCTCCCAAATCCATCTCCAGATTCAGAACAGTAAATATCCATTACAATCACATAGCAATGCAATATTAATAACATTCAGTTCTTATCAAAATAAAAATTGTACCTGGCCGTCGGACGGCCTCCATCCACACAACTGCCATAGACACAGTCCCAGGAACCTCTACACCGAGATCCCCAACACCCTCTGCCTAACTAAGTTCGGTGCAGCAAGACCAGAATTATATATCAATTTAGCCCATATTTTATTATACTTAAGTTTGGCTCCTCTCTTATAATACACCCCCTCCTCCAGAGCAATCAGCCAGTTCACTTTATTAAACAAACTCCTGTGCTGACGGAGGTTCTGCATCCAGCCACTTTGTCGTTTATTAATTTCCTCGCCATAAATAAAAGTCTAGATATTGCGATTTTCTCAGCCTCTGAAACCGTTAAGTCTCCTACATATCCCAAAATACAAACCAACGGATTCATCTCCACTGTAATTTGAAAAATACGCTGGATCAATTGGACAATAAAAAATCCAATATCGCTCTAGTTTAGGGCAATGCCAGAACATATGCATCAGAGAGGCCGGGTGCACATGACACCTATTACACAGAGGAGAGGCCCGAATTCCAATTTTATGTAGAAATAGAGGAGTTCTGTAAACTCGATTTTATTAAGAATAATTGAGAGATCGATGCTGTTCACTCACTGAAATCAATGGTATGTCTCCAGTATCTCCTCCCAAATATTAGGCTCTATAGGGCCAATATCTCCTTCCCACCTACTACGTAAATCTATTGGGTTTCTAGAAAAAAAGTTTGCCAATAAAAGTTTATATAAAGTGGATATCAGTCCCTTCGTTGTTTTGATGTTCTTGACCCTATCTATCGGAGTAAACTTGGCATTATATTGAATTGTGTCTGATTTTTTCTGCATTATAAGCGTGCCTCAACTGTATGTATTTGTATAGCTGTGTATGCGGTAAGGGAAATTCCATTTGCAATTGCTGAAAACTTTTAAGCACCCCCTGATCTGTAAGCAGCTGAGAGACATATTGAAGGCCCCTAGATGCCCATGGGCTCAAATCCCTGAAGCACAAAAAGTTCGGACAACCAGGGGGTATTCCAAATCCCGGTATAGGATGTGCAGCCCTGAAGCCCAAAATCCACCCGTAATTTTTCCCCCACAGTTTATTGCATCAGATATAAAGTTGGAAACTTTTTGGAGTGCACTAAAAAAGTTTTGCCTCCAGTTTACCATAAAGATTGGGAGAATTAAAATAGTGGCGTAATAGTTTCAAGTTTAGGCATCTCATATTCAACAGAAGATTCGATTAATGTGGCTAATGTGCCAAATAAATTTTCCAGATGTGCTAACCATATAGAGCTTTTGAATAAAATTAATTTGAGATGGTATTTAACTCCAAATAGACTTACACATAGTAGTGCCGGCTACCCACACTTTTGCTAGAAAGGTTGTGGATCGAAAGGCTCCCTACCTCATATGTGGTGGCATTGCCTTATTCAAACCCTTATGTCAAGAACTAGAAACATTACTAAGCAAACTCTTCAGATGGTCAGTTAAATTAAAGCCTGAGTTAGCAATTTTAAACTTAAACTTTGAGGAGATACCTTACCCCTTCCGAACGGTATTTTCACATGCTTTAATAGCAACTAGAAATGTAATAGCCTTTTATTGGAAGACTCCCTACAACCCAATCCTTAAGGAAGTTATATCTAGGATAAATAGACAATGGCATTGTGAGATCTGCCTAATTACGCCTCCCCATGCATTATCCAAAATCAGAGACAACTGGGCGCCATGGTTACAATCTAGCTACTTTCATAAATATAACCTCTTTCCATATCCTACCTGATAGGTAATTTCATGATGCAATCTCTTTAGGTGGAGTATACCTACACCCATTGTATGCAGCCTTTAAAAGATTTAAAGACTTTAATAGTTGCTGTTGACTAAAGATTTATGATTTATGTGTTTAACCCTCTTTACTGTAACATGGCATGTGTTATTTTATTTGTTGATTTCCTTGTTCCCCTTATTTTTCCCTGTCCCCTTGTTTTTACTGTTTTTTATCTTATGTCTAATCAATATATGATCACACTTCGTTATCGACCACTTTGGTACACTTTAATAAAGTATTGCTGATAAAAAAAAAAAAAGAAAGCGCAGAAGCCAGGTGAGCAAGTGGTTGAGAAGGGTGGCTGTGGGCCAGACACTCTGGTTACGATGGCCCCCTGGACATTGTAGAGGGAGCAGATGCGGACAGAGTTCACCTAAAAAAAGGTGAGAGTGAGGGAGGGCATAGGTGACATTGGGACAAGGAATAGGAGATAGGAGAAGGCCAACACCTCCACCATGCTTGCTGCCAAAGCTGTGGTTGTCAAGAGGTATCGGCCAGGTTTCCGTTACAATAAGGAAGGATAGATTGTGTGAGATGCAAAGGTTGTGGGTGAAGTTAAACGCTGTGGTCCTTGTTTTCCCTCAGTATTTTATGGAGGATACTTTCACCTCTTGGGGGCAAGTGTGTTATTCAGGTGTTTTCTACTCCATAGGCTTCTGCTGTGAATCAAGACCCTTCACCATTTCAGAACAATTTTTTTCTTTAAAAAATCCCCAGATACAAGGATAATGGGCCTGCAGTGCATACATTATAATACAATGTTGTAGCTCACCTTATGGGAACCTGTATGACTGGGTAGAGTCTAGCACCTGTGATACCACCTGTGACATGCAGTCCTTACTGCATTGCCCTCAAGTTACAAAGTCTTCACAATGCCTCGCTGCTTCAACTTCCACTTTAAGTGACCATATAGTTGTAGATGCGTGAACACAGACTCTACAGACATGTGTGATTACAGTGTGGTTACATCTTGTGACTCCCAGGTGATGTTTCTCTGACGAGTCATTCCCTTTTGTTCTGCATCCAGTCCAGACCGCCATGATGACTTCTGCCAGCCACCACTTGTCCATGCAGATTTGGACACAAATATATATTTATAAAATGTATAACACTTTGGGGCCCAAACCCAATACTGACCTCTATAGTCCCCACTAATAGCAGGGTTCCAGTCTGAGTATGTGCTGTTAATCACCACCCTTTGTTTTCTATCAGTGAGCCAGTTACTTACCCACTTGCAAACATTCCCCCCCAGTCCAAACATTCTCATTTTACTTACCAACCTTTTATGTGGCACATTATCAAATGCTTTAGGAAAATCTAGATATATGACATCCAATGATTCAGCCCGATCCAGTCTAGAACTAACCTCAAAAATCACAGAAAAATGGGACATGATTTACTCAAAACCACAACATAGGCCATACTAACAGCTCAATAGCTGGACTAGATACTGAACCCAGTAGGAGGTACCCAGGG